>JABEXW010000304.1:0-62174 GCA_013266185.1 Fusarium sarcochroum
CTTAATAACTATATATACAACTATCTCTCAGTCCAATCTTCAATTCCAATCATCACTCAATCAGTTACTCACACAACCATCAACTACTACAACACTTTAAAACAACACTCACATCCAACATATTTACAATGTCTGCCTACAAGAACATTGCTGTTGCTGGCGCCGCTGGCGATCTCGGCGGTACTGTCTTCAAGCACCTTGTCGACTCCAACAAGTTCAACCTCACAGTTCTTACCCGCGCCGGCTCAAAGTCTACCTTCCCTGAAGGTATCAAGGTCGTTGAGGTTGACTACGATAACCTCGAGTCCCTCACCGCCGCTCTCCAGGGCCAAGAAGCCGTTGTCTCAACCATCGGCAGCCTTGCCATCCCCAGCCAGTCTCTTCTCATTGACGCTGCCGTCGCGGCTGGCGTTCAGCGCTTCCTGCCTTCCGAGTTTGGCTCCAACCTCATTATTCCCAGCGTTCGCAACCTCCCCGTTTTCAGAACCAAGGTTATCATTGAGGACAAGCTTATCGCTCTGTCCAACGAGGGCAAGATCAGCTACACTTTTGTATACAACTCAGCCTTCCTCGATTGGGGCCTGACCCACGCTTTATTTCTTGACTTTGCCAAGTCCGAGACTACCCTCTGGGACGGCGGTGACGTCGAGTTCAGCACCACCACCCTCGACAGCGTTGGTGACGGTGTCGTCGGCGTCCTTACCCACCCCGAAGAGACAAAGGACCGCATCGTTTACATCCAAGATACCGTCCTTACACTGAACAAACTCCTTGCTCTCGCTAAGGAGGTCAACCCCAACAAGGAGTGGACTGTCAAGCAGGGCAGCATTGATGAAGTGGTTGCTAAGTCTGATGCCAATGTCGCCAAGGGCATCTTCGACTGGCCAACTCTTGGTGCTTACCTGTACCGAGCCATCTTTGACGCTTCTAGCGTACCCAAGTTCCCCAAGCTTGACAACGAGTTGCTTGGCATTAAGGGTGTGACTGAGGAGCAGATTAAGGAGCTTATCAAGCCCCACGTTCAGTAAGCCAGGATGGGTATATATATGTATAAATAGTTCATTATCCTCAAAATGAAAGTTACGTGTTCAAGTTAATTGACTCTCATCCTCTTTGTACTTTCTCCCAATATGTGACCAAACATGTTCAGGTGTAAAATCCTTCCAAGTCATCTGGCTTATGTTTCGATATGTCTCAAAGTGAATATGATATGTATTCCTCGTACTTGGTTTGGCAAATGATAGAACATGAATCAGAGCAAACTTGGAAAGTTAGCTTGCCATATTCCGTTAAATTGTCAGCTTATGTTGAAGTAGTGACTAAAAGGGTGAATTAGCCACTTGAAAGCTATCATAAGCGAACTACCCTAGGACTCGCCAAGTGCGATAGTAAGCAAGTTCATTGTATAACTCATAGCCGCTCTAATTTCTAGGTTTTATGAGAACTTGAAGACAATCAATGTTTTAAAGTGGTGATAATGCCTCAAAGGGGATTCCCGGATTGTATGAATAGTAGAGGCAATTTTATGCATGTGTAAAAGCTCTTAGAGGCATTCTTTGCAAAGGTTAACGCCAGGCTCTTATACCTTATTTGATGCCCCAGGCACACAATATAGTGTAGAAGCTCTTTGAGATATTTACCTCATTCACTTTGACTTAAATATTATAAAGCTTTGGGAAAGAGTTGAACGAGCTTCTTCTACCTGATCATCTGCAGCAAGTCAGTTTCTACTCTACGCACCATTCGCTCAGGAGAACCCATGTTTAAAATAGTTATGAAAATAGTTTAGGCAGTAGTGTTTAGCATAATAGCTCTACGGTCTAGCTTTTGAAAAGTGATTATTATATATTATGAAGGCTATAGAATACTCATCAGTTTTAATCGATGTGATATGAGTATTGCAATCCAAGCGACCTATTTCATCGAGTTTCAAATTATGTATGGCCGAAAGTGCCCAGACTAAGAGTATCGAGATGGATCAAGTGGATCACGAAGAGGTTAACGAGAATTACCTTTGGTTTGTCGCTTAAACGGGCTTCGGAGCCGACATGTAAGTCAATCAAAGGACTCAAGCCTTCTAATAACTCTTGGTGTCCTCGAGACCAATAAAATATCTAGAATCATTGATGCGGCTGATCAGGATGACAAGGACCAGCGCTTGTGATTCCCCAAATCTGGTTATCGGAACCAGGCCGATCCTACAAGGCAGAAGGTGTCTTGAATGCTCGTTAGTTATGCCGTTAGATTACAAATCGACAGCAAGCTTATCCACGGCTATTGCGGAGGATAAAGAATTAGAGGCTGCGATAACGAACCGGGGATTGCGTGATTCTGATAGGGGTGTTGCACCATCGACAAGCACGGATTACCTGGATTTTTTATAGCCGAGGGTAGCCCACGAGACAGTTTGGATGGATATTCCCCGCAACAGATCACTTTTGATATGAGATCCTTGCTGGTATGTCGGCAAAGTCATGTTAACTCGCGGGGCTGATGCCAGAGGAGAATTTGTCAGGCCGAATATCGTGGGGAATTTGGGTCGGATTACTGGCACATTTCAACTCAGATCATGAAAGATCTAGAATGATAAAATTGATAAACGAGTGATTTGGCTGAGGCTATTGCTAATCAGATCTAGACTTATATACTCCGTCTTCCATCCGGTCTGTCAAATACGGAACCGGGACATGCCCGGTCATCTAAGAATGGTAACTAAAAAGCAACAAATCCTTCAATTATCTCCAATCAGCTAATTCCAGGCTCTTTTTCAAGGCAAAATCTGCCAAGAATCGGTTGGTGCTAGACCCAAATCTGGCATTCAACACCCTTGGAGTTGAGTGATTGATAGACCAAATAACACCATCGCTCCGTGTGGGGATCTCACCCCGACACCGGTCGTTAACAAAACACAAGCAAATGCGACATTTCCAACAAATCTCGTCACGTCATTGGAAGAATTGCGGGCATGGGATAACTTATCTGGGCGTGATTCGACAGTCCAGCATGACGCCATCCGCCAATAGATCAAAAGACTCTCTTAGGTTGCGTGCATCCGTTGCAGACATGGACTTACGTGTTTTGTCCGATGGTCTAGGTAGATCCATTGAAAAGGTTCACTGCCCCTCGTAAAACCTTGGTTTTTTCTTTGCATATGTCAAAAGGGCTGCTGTTTGTCTACATCAAAAGTCAATTCGACAAGTTGACTTAGACGTCTAGTCCAGCCCAATATCACCACACCCAATCATACAAGCAAAATGAGCGCGGGAAACGCCTTTCTCTCCCTCTCCGAAGAGCCCGCCTTTGGTGCGCGGATACCGCTGTCATTTGTAACAGAGTCGTCACAAGAGCATCCCGTGTCTCAGCCTACATCATCTTCTCAACCTCGATACACACCACCCGCCGATCTATCAGTACAAGACCAAATAGACAGCTCTCAAGTCCACCATCCGATACCATCTTCACAAACTGTTTTGCTATTACATGGTTTGCGACAACCATACGAAGTCACTAGCGGCTATGCGATCCCCGATACACAGCACGACCACGAGCTGTTGGTGCGCACCAACACTATTGGACTAAACCCCATCGACTGGAAGTCGCCGTGAGTTTATCACTTTATCAAATTATTCTACACATATCTAATATGATCTTAATAGTGACTATGGATTCGCCATCCCCGAGCTACCTTACATCTCCGGCCGTGAAGCCGCAGGCACAGTAGTCCGCGCTCCCCAAACCCAGTCAAGAATCAAAAACGGCGACAAGGTCATTGTCATCTCAACCGACTACCGAGATCTGCGCAAGGCCACTTACCAGCAATATGTCGTCGCCTCTGACTTCAACGTTGTGAGAATTCCAAAGGAAATCAGCATCAAAGAGGGCGCCACGCTGGGAGTCGCCTATGTTGCCGCTGCGCTATCACTGGGTATCTGCCTCGGTGTCGACTTTACTTACGCCCAAGACGGTCCAAATATTCTCAGCCTTGTGAGAGAACTTCCAGAAGAGTCGCTTCCGGAAGATATCCGAGGGGAGTGTCTGAACAGCATCTTACCAAATGAGGGCGCTAAGCCTGGAGACTGGATTGCCATTTGGGGTGGTTCATCTACATCAGCAGTTCTCACCGTCCAACTCGCTCGTCTCATTGGCCTGAAGGTCGCTCTTGTCGTCGACAACGCCAAGCATGGCATCCGCATCTCAGAGAATCCAGTTCTTCGCCCAGATCTGCTTGTCGACAGCCACGACCCTGAGCGAGCTATCGCCATTATCCGTGCCAACACAAAGGGCAAGCTGCGCTTCGGTATTGACACACGTGGTAAAGATACTGCTGAAATCCTACTACGCGCCCTCGGCCCTGAGGAACTTCACAGAAACACAGCCCAGGTCACTTCACCGCCTAGCACACCACCCGCCGAGCCCTCAGTACCCGCTCATCTTGTCGGCATGAGCGGACTTCCTAAAACAGGACACTCAGCAGGCGTCATCTTCCACACTATTCCCTTCAAGCTGTATCACGAGGTACCAGAAGTTGGCGAGGCTCTGTCAAGTTGGCTAGAAAGACTGTTATCAAGCCGTTCGCTTGTACCTCCGAGGATCATTGACGTCGAGGATGGTCTGCATAACGTGAACAAGGGTTTAGATAGAATGAGAAAGGGAGAGATCAGTGGAGGCAAGCTTGTGGTTGATCTCAAGGCGCATTAATACAGGTAGTTATATAAAAGCTCAATCAAATTTCAATCTAAGAAAGGCTGGTCTAAATCGGTGTTTAATGTGACTTCATACACTTGCCGGCGAATCCATTACTGGCTGGGCATTCAAATAGCGATCGTTGATTGGCTGCGTATTTCGTATCAGAAGCAGAGGGCGAAGGATCACAGGATGTCCAATGAGCTGGGGGCTACGCCACGATTGTGCAGGGGCCTTGAAATAAGCGTCTGGTCGAGGAACCAACATTCCTTGTTAGAATGACACTAAGGTCCTCAATCTATCAAGTCTATATGCCCCTGATCAGTCCAGAAGGTTCTCTCTGTACTTTTCTATTCCTACATGTATCACACTGACACCTCCCAAGGGCCTTTTCAAACTCTTTCCCTCCAATTCTCCAAAAGCAGACATATCATCCACAAGCTGCCCTCACCACAACTCTCCCCAATCATCATGTCCTCAAACAAAACATCACAGAATTTACGGACCGAAGTCTCCAAACTAGCCAGATTATCCAACATACAAGGAGGTCTGCCACCTCTAATGCGAGGTCTTCCAGTACTAGCCATCATGGGCGGTGAGGCTATAGCCAAAGCCACTGACGGTCAGAACATGATTGAAGAGCGAATGCTCGGGGTAGATGAAGCAGTCGTACTACAAGCTCCACAACCCAAGGTTCAGGTTCCAACAACAAACAACATTGGAAGGCCGGGTGTGACCATGATGTGTCAATTCTGCAATCAAAGAACGAACAGAGACCACCTCAACACGACTTCTGATATCCCATGGACGCAAAATGCTCTAGGAGGAAATATCAAAGCGAGGAAAGGAAGCATGCTGTCACCAATATGATGAATTAGACATGTGATAGCCTTGTTGAGCGGATAGTTGTTTTATTATTGTACAATGCCTTATCTAGATACTCCACTCCCTCATTTGCTTTTCTAATATAGTCTTGATCCTTGAGCTCAATCTATCATGCCTTTTCGACCAAGCTGCGCAATGCTGGCTCGAGATGCTTAAACATTGTGTAATGAGTATCATTCTCAAACTCATAAAGCTCACAATGAGGTAGTCGCTGTGCCATATACCGAATCATAGTAATAGGTGCGTTTGCGTCTTTCCGGCCATGCCAAATTTGAACATTGTCGTATTTGACTTGCTCAAGTTGAAACCCCCAGTCTTGAGAAGATAGAAGCCTCGCTTCTTGTACAGCTCCGCTGGCTCCTTGGCGGAACGGTTCGTCGATAAGTATTCTCATCAAGTCGTTTACTCTTTGAGAATGCGATTTCGTCGTTACCGTCCCAGGTTCCTTGCTTTCATCTTGCTTCTCTAGCCATTTACCAATTCTTCTGGTAACAGGGCCAGTCGTGACCAGCCACTTCAAGAACCGGTAAAGCACCAATAATCCCACCTCAACCACTGATGGGCAATATCTCGTACAAACACTCAGTACCCGACGGTATCGATCCATGTGATGCGCGCCAGCAGCCCAATGTGGTGCACTTGCGAAGAGCCCGACACCACTAAGCATACCCTTTGGCAAGGCATAGGCGCAAGCCAGAGCGTAGGGTCCGCCTCCAGAGAGGCCCAGAACGGAGAACTGCGCGATGTCGTTTGCGCGAGCGAATTCCATAACATCAGTAGACCAGTCCAAGATCTGATAATCGGGCTTGGGCGTTGACAATCCGAAGCCCGGTCGATCGAGTGCGACAAGACGAATTCCGCAACGCTGGGCCATATCATGAACTGGTTGAGCTTCAAGTCTAGAGGAGGGGAATCCGTGAAAGTAGAGCACTGGCTTTCCATCTGGTTTTCCAAATTCGGCGAAGCCCAGTGTCCGGCCGTCTGACAAGTGAAAGGTTTGGTGTGAGGCGTCCGTTCCAAAAGAGCGCCTGCACGGGATGAATATGCGGTTTCGCACAACTGAAGGAACAGACATCTTGAGCATTGAGATGAAATATTGAAAGTTGAAAAGAACGATGCACGAGTAATTATCGTGGCTGGTTACTCTGGGAGTTATATTCAGGCAGTTTATGCAGGGGCCTACTTTATGCTTACAGACATGGGGCACGAAATACGGAATACGAGACCAATCAGAGGCCGTAACTGGTCTGACACACCCCATACCCTGGGCAGATCACAGCAGAAGACCCAACCACAATTATAATGCCCTTGTAAGCTTGTTCTCTCATATACAACATCATCAGTTGAAACCCTCATTACGAGTACGAAAATGTTAATCGATGAGAAATATGATGAAGACGAATGTGTTTTATTTAAAGACAAAGGCCATCATCAAAATCCCATACTTTAGCTATCTAAGCTCAAATACCATAGTGAATATATGGAATCCAAAAGCCTTTAGCCTCATCACTGGACGCTCGAATCTTTCTCCAAGATTCCACACACTCCAACTCACTATCTTGGTCATTTGGTTCGCCCTCCCTGGTGTGCCCTGAAGACTTGGCTGTCCTTCCTCCTCGGTCAATCCATCGATCCCGCAAAAGCCTCAAAGCGTTGTGAAGCCCCAATGCAATTGCCTGATCAACCAGGCCTTCCTTCTTGATGTACTCGTAGGTTAGCTTTGCCACGTCGACGCATGTTTGGTCTTGGACTTCCCAAAGCGTTCCTATTACGTGTCGGAACCCCGATGATTGAAAAGCACTGACTAGATGGATGCTTTCATCGGCGAGATTGTGAGTCTCGATCTGACTGGTGCTGCAGGCAGAAAGATACGCCAAAAAGGGAAAGCTCTCTTTGAGGTTGATCTTTAGTAGGTCGTCCACTGTGACAGACTGTGACTTCTCCTCGGCTAATTGAAGATAACTTTGCGTCGGGTCGTGAGGATCAGCAAATCCATGACCCGCGAAGTGAAATATCTGACAATTGAGAAGATGCTCCAGGATGTCCTTTTTGTTCGGTTTTGGCTCCCTGACAGTAAGAGACATTGATCGACAGAGAGCGCGTACTGCATAAACCTCATTCGACGCGAAAGGGAGTCTGGTGCCTCCAGGGGTGTTTTCCATTGCCATTAAAAGTGCCTCAGGCTTGACGACAGCGGCTAAGGGTCGTTTCCGAGTCCGAATGATTGACTGGACAGAGGTATGATAAGACGAGACCACTCTGTCAATCACCGTCTCACCAGAGTGCTTGGAATGCAACCCGGCCGCGTGTATGGGGACCGCCGTTAGAAGACCAGTCATTATCCACCACATATGAGGCCACCTACTGTTGGAAGGGGGTTGGGTAAATCCCAAGGCGTTCAGGACGGGGTTCGCGATACAATGCCAGAGATATTCGAGTGCACCGGCGCTCTTCAACTTTCCGTCTTGGACGTGTTGTATCAATGTTGAGCGTTTCAAGCTTGGGAGAGGGATTGAGCGGATTCGGTCTTGTTCAATGATGATGGCATCATTGCCTGACATTCCGCTGTTAACGACCACGATAGGTCCGCAGCTTGCCGACTGCATGATTTCAGACGTGGTTGCGGGAAATAGGAAGTCATCAAAGCCAGGCTGGTTGCGTATATTGACCAGCAGCTCGTCGAACTTGATGCTTGTTTCATACTTTCCAACTGCTTCGCTGTCTGACTCCAAGTTTCGTCTCGCCCGTTCATTCTCAGGCTCGATAATATGTGGATTTGCTCCTCTCATCTGCCCCATCAAACGAGAAAGCTGTTCAGCAAGGTCCGGACACGCCTCGCCCAGGGACTTCGTGTCAGCATACAGGTCAGATAAAGAAGAGGCAATAATACCACGCCCTTTCTCAAGGAGATCTAATGCATCGGCTGGGTCGTTGCCGAGCCGGAGAGCCAGTGCGGCAGCTTCAGAAGAGATACCGCCTATACTGTAGAGAAGCTCTTGCATGTCAGACACTTCAAGGGACCGCATTACAAGATATGGGATGAGATCGACTGCAAGTTTGGTGATTTGGAATGCCTGAACATGGTCTTCTTTGACCAAGTAATATGAGATGAGACCTTTGGCGACTTCGATACGAGTAGGGATGAATGACTGGGTTTGTTTCAGGGCACGTAGACACACAGATTCGAATTGATCACCGTCGTCGGCAGCTTTTGTCAACTCAAGTCGTTCTTGGAGGAATCGAGCTGCAGTAAGCAAATAATCGGACTGCTGTCGATCATCTTCCGATACCGCATCAGCTGCCTCCATGGCAGTTTCGATAGCCTCATCCAGATCCTTCATGTCTTTTGAGACCTTGTATCTTCGGCCAAGGTGGATTGCAAGTTGGTGGGCTCGCTGTGGCCAGTCGGCGTGCTCTCTAGGCGTATCCTGCTTCAATTTCCGCTGAACAACAAGTCCTGCGTCCTTAGATTGGTCGACAAACTCTTGGTCGACAATGGAGCCGCTTTCGATACACAGCACCATTATCTGATTTATATTGTCCATGCAGTTCGATATGTGTTGAGGGTGGTGCTCAAAGGCACACTGGACGGACTCTTGGGCCTTTTCTATCGATGTCCTGATATCAGAGGCTGATCCCAGTCTCTCGTACCTCTTCGCGAAATACTTGGAAAGGTTCGAAACAGAACTCAACCAGTGTTCGGAGTCCTCTGGAAGGTTCTGGATGGCCATTTCTCCCTTTGCTATGGCTTCCTCTAGATCATCCATGTTTGACGTCTGTAAGTGCCTACAATAGAGACCATATCCCAATTTGTTGAACCATTCACTTTGTGCTATGGCATTCTCAGGAATCTCTTCAGCAGCACGTCTTGCGATCCTGATTGTCTCGTCAGTGTCGGCTTTGTTCCCCTGACGCCACCATCGATCTATGAGGCAATCCACGAGACTGTGCAGGACGAACCGGCCTGATGCATCGTTTTTCGGGATAATCTTGCGGGTCCTGTTGGCTAGCTCTATTGCTTCATCCAGATCTGCAATACATCCTAAGCTCTCAGATCGGCAAGAGAGCCGGATCATGAGATTGTGCACAACGTCGAAATATTGATCGGAGGCTCTAGCAGTACCATCTACAACTTTTTTGGCTAATGTGATAGACTGGATCAGATCTTCGGATCTACCAGAGAGATTGTATCGATCGAAGAGATTTAGCCCAAGATCAGACATCCTTTCGATTTGGTTTGTATCTTCAGGGCAGCACCTGAGGGTAGCTCGGTCAAGCATCTCAATTGCTTCGTCCAAATCCTCGGGCTTTGTTTCGAATCGATACTTATGACTCAAGGCAAGACCAAGCTGGTGCAAGTACTTAGAAAACCCAACATGGTCCTCGGGAGTCAATGATACCGCTTGTCTTGCCACAAAAAGCACTTCATTAGCATCACCAGCACCGTCGGCGTATGCGTACTGTTGAAGTAGCATTTTCGCCAAAAAGTATATGAACTCTGGTCGCTGAGGGTGGTCTTCCGGCAACTTTTGAATTGCTTCTCTCATAGAAATGATAGCCTGGTCAATTCTATGTATGTCGCCTGTCTGTTCACCAGCAGAGGCTAGGACAATGCTAAGATGGTAAAGATACCCTGGCCTATTCGGGTGATCTGGAGGCGTATTGTTGAGAAGGTCCTGGGCGGCTGCCATGGATTCAATGACGTGAATAGTGTTTTCCGATTTCTCATGGCGAGTTCGAAGCATGTCAGAGAGATGATACAGGTAATCCAAACGCTGTGACAAGTCGTCGGACGGACCCTCGACAACTGCTTGGCGCATTATCGCGATAGCATCATCGAAACTGTCTTGGTAACCTTCATGGCGAGCTTGATCACGAAGCATATTGCTGAGGTCCCGCAAGAGTTCCGCTCTGATGGTGCTGTTTAATGGAGCTATTTCTATAGCCTCTCTGGCTTTTTGAATAGCTTCTTCAAGGGTATAGTATGCTTGCTTGATGAGGTTATTATACTGGCTGTATAACAACGATTCCGTGGTTGGTTCCATATGTGCCATCGCTTTGTCATGCCCATCTAGCTCAGGGCTCGTGCAATCTGGAGGCATAATGGGAGGTGATGAGTTAGGTAATCCAGAAATATTCGTGACGTGAATTATGCATGTAGCAATATTGTCAGTTAAGACAGGGTGCCAATGGTAGGTTTGAACAAATAGACTACGAGTTTTGGGAAATTCTTGTCTGGGGGCTAGTCAGGAGCCAGGCCATTTAAGGAGAATGGGGCAAAAGACTTGACTTGGGCAAGTAGTTGGAAACGACTGATTGTGGAAGCATGGTTTTCTGCGCTGCAGTTTGTCTCACAATACGAGCATTTGTAGACGCAGAATGATCACCTGATGATACAGCGAGAGCTCATCATCGTCTTACTTCATTGGCTAGACCACACAGAGCCGACACTTGACCAGGGTGCATATCTAAAGTTGTGTCCAGAACATCTCAAGATGCCTTCCATTCAGCCGAGCTAGCCTCACTCAACGCCAGGGCTCGAGGACATTTCAGCCTCTATGATGACAACAGTTACAGTTACTACCAAGATTTCAGGCCGTCTCTCTTGAATCCCCAACCGGTGTGCAAGGATGGCTCCATGCAGCTGCCGCCACAATATGCCAGGAGGGGTCGGCTAAACGCAGTAAGCTGTGCGTCGTGTTTGGAAATGAAAATTACACACTGATCGTGAAAGGCAACGGGCATCGTTTTCCGCTTGAAAGGTCATGGCATACTGGATCTGATAGATATAATCTTAGCATAAATACCACCCGATCATCCAACACCGACGCTCGTTTGTCCTATTATAACAACAATGTCTGACCGGAACGACAAGACCAAATAGTAAGTTGACCAAGCACCAAGCAATCCACTGACTTGACCAGCTCCTTACTTTATTGTGATCAGTAGCGTCGAGTCTGGCGAGGACATAAAGCGCGGGTCACGCCCCAGCGTGAAAACCTACGTGGAGGTATGCTCCTACTCCAGAATGTCCTCTTATTGAAACCTGCTGATGAACCCGTGTAGAAGCCGCTTTTCCAAGTCGGCGATTCCGTCTATCTCTTGACACCTGACGGGAATCGAGAGGGTCCGTATCTTGTTGCCACAGCCCCAACCGCTGGTCACAGAAAGTGCGCACTCAGTTACTCAGACGGCACTCCGTTCAGAGATAATGCTGGGATAAACGTGGATGACTTGGAGGGTACCCAGTAGATGCAGTGTTTGGGTAGACGTGCATGTTGTGGCTGCATCTGAGGCCAGATGCATTGGGGCCGCTGGTCTGTAGGCGTCTAGGCAGACGTGCGTCTTGGCTGTTGGCAATGTTGAGTGAGGGGAAAGCTAATGAATGGGCACCTGCGAGAGCCTGTGCTAAGACCAAATTCAATGTCTACAAAGATAGTTCTTCTTATAGACCTTTATTATTTTGCTCCATACAAGGAACTTAAGTTCCAGATTTTAGCTGCCTCCATTGCGTCTCTCTCAAAGATGCGATAAGGCAGCTATCCCAGCACGATTAAACGACACGACAGGAGGGACTGTTTTCATTCGTTATATTAGCAAGCCCTTCTTGACGCAGTCACACATGGTACCACTGAACGCGACAATGAGCCCTGACAGGATTGAGTACCACGCCATTCTCATAGGAATCAATGACTATCCTGACCATCCGCTAAGTGGCTGCGTGCGTGATGTCGAAGATATCAAAGCACTACTGGAGCAACGCCCCGAGCCTGTCAACATCAACATTCTGACGGCTCTCAATCATGCCACTAATAAGGTACGAGACCCGAGGCTTTGTCCAACTTATGGAAACGTCACTGCGGCACTGAGAGATGTCACGAATCACTCTCAGCCCAACGATCGAGTCTACATCCATTTTTCAGGGCATGGGGCAAGATCCGATCCGACAAGTACATTTTCGAACAGATCCACAGGAGACTTGGCTCTTGTGCTCCATAAACACCCCAATGAAAATACTATTGAGCACTTGCACGGCCACCGATTGGCTGTAGCTTTGAATGCGATGGTCAACAAAGGACTTGTCGTGACATTGGTGCTAGACTGTTGCTTTTCTGCAAGTGTTTATCGCAAGTCCCGCTCCAAGGTCAGATGTCTTGTTTCACCTGTCCCAGCCTGCCCCAGCTCTATTTCATGTACGGAAGAGGACGTTGATTCAGGGTATCGCGGGCTATCGATGCGACCCAGCTGGCTTATAGACCCAAAAGGATATGCAATCCTCGCCGCTTGTGCACCAGATGAGGAAGCGATAGAAACTATTAGAGATGGTGCCATCGGCGGCGCACTGTCCAATATTCTCTATCTTATCTTGAAAGATATCGGGTTCAATGAACGTCTAGGGGACGTATATCACCATGTCTACGCAGCATTTCGAAAGATCAAATTTCCGCAACGCCCTGCCCTCTACGGAGTCAGATACCAGTCGTCTTTTGGCCACAGAAGCCTTGCCAGGATGAGCGCAGCGATACCAGCTTCTTTGGACTCAGGCGTGCTCCTTCTGGAGGCTGGAGCGGCACATGGAGTTTCCAACGGCGACGAGTTCGTTCTATGGCGCCTGACAAACCGTTCTGCCATTTCAAACACATCTGATAACCCTGCGTCTGCTACTGTTATTGATGTGCAAGCTTTGACTTCCAAGTTAAGCTTTGAGCAAAGAGATGTCAACGAAACACACTCAGATTGGCTTGCGCATCCCCGGACTCGTCAAGTCTTGCATCAGTTTCCCGTTCGACTGACCAGAGGTCTTTCTGAAATTAATACCTGGAAAGACATTCTTGTTCGACATTCACTCGTGTTTCGGCTTCCAGAAGACGACTCTTCTTTTATCTTTGAAGTGGTCTTAGTTGATAATCAATACAATATCTTGAACAACAATCACGAAGAGATGCAAAACCTGCCATATCTTCAAGAGAGCTTATACAGACCTGAAGACGTCTGTGCCATCTTGCATCACCTAGCTCGCTACGAAGCCATTCGAGGATTAACGAATTTGACGAAGAACGCAGAGTTTCAGAAGTCCTTTGAAATATGGGTCAGTACTCCTTCTGGTGAAACTTTCGGACCAAGCAGTTCCATCGAGGTTTCAGAGGACCAGAGCTCCGATTTCACGTTTGAGCTGAACGTCAAAAACAAGACCGATAAACATCTTTTTATCCATGTATTCAATCTTGATCCACTTTGGCAGATTGAAACTATTGACTGCGAGGATTTACCGCCAAAAGACATGTCGAAGCAGTTCAATGGCACATTCATTAAGAAGCTCGAAACAGAGGTGCCGGACGAGTTAAGGACCAGAGGCTCAAGGCAGTGCTTTGACGAGTTGATGGTCATAGTCACTAGCCAGCCGACATCATTTAGCCTCTTCGAGCTACCTCAAATAGGCGAAATTCTCTCGCACTCGCAGGTAAACAGAGGAACAAAGTGGCCAGAGGGTGACTCTCAAGATTGGGAAGTTAGTTACTTCTCTATATGTACTTCCTTCTAAGTACTCCAATTTGATACCTTGGCCATGAGTCTATAGTTTGCTCGTCTTCAACTTTAGATAGTGATGAATAGCCTGTGGTCACCATTGTGCTTTTCGGCATGACGGAGAAGTCACATGTTGGATTTGACTCATCGCGCTCAACTGTATTTCATGCACAGCTGCTTCATTTATATTGGCAGCCTAGGAGTATTGATAGGTGAAGGAGCGCGTTGAAACGACTAAATTCAATACTCAGGGTCATTGCATAAACTGCTATTTTGTCCAATACAGGCATCATAAATACCATAGTGACACCTCGATACTCAACCAGACTTAGAGTAAGGCGACCAGAACACCCCCTCAGCATCCCAAGTCTTCTTCACCTCTCTCAACTCCTCCAACTTCTCCTCATCAAGCATCTCATGTAAATCCGTCTCAAACCTCAAGTTATTCGTAAAACTCCTCGGCACCGCCCCCTCATCACTCTTCCTGTACTCAGCCATAGTGTCATCCATAACCTCCGTAAAAGAAACCATCGTCTCCTCTTTGTCGCAAATAGCCGCTATGAACACATGAAGAGGTCTATCCCTGCTGTTTACAAACTTGCCCTCACCAAGTCCTTCGCTCTTCGTGGTGTTGAAAGCCGATGTTACCAGAATAGTTTTCCGAGCGTCCGAATACTCCTGAGTTGCTGCTACCCACTTGTCGAAGCCAGCTTTGATAGCTCTAGTGTCCATCTTGGTTAGACGACATGAGGCTATAGCTTTATGTCCGCCATGGTAGTTGTACGGATCGTTCTTGTCATTTATATTGGCCATAGGTAGCAGGTCCGATTTCGCCATGACGGCTTTTCCGACGATGTCGTCCTTAAGAAGTAGCGCGGCCTCTTTCTCAGCTTTCTGTGCGGGACCAAAGAACATGTATCCGATAGCAATGATTGGAGCTCCAGCGGCTGGTGTTCCTGGAGGGCTGCGCATGTATACCATGCTGATATATCCTTCTGCGGAAGGGTGGCTTAGATCCAGGAAAGTCTGGGCAGCTACTTCGATAGCTGAGCCAGGGAAAATAAGTGTCCGTGTCCAGATCTTATCTTCCTCCATATTGAGGTCTGAAACGGGGTATGCCGAAGTTGTTACCTCCGTGATGACGCCCAGTCCCTGACCAGCGCCACAGAGGGCATTGAAGAGAGCCAATTCCTTGCCCTTGGATGAGGAGCTGATCTCGATAACGTCACCTTCAACAGTAACGATCCGGAACGAAACAAGATTGTCGACCATCCACCCATGAAGGCCGACAAGAGCTGTGTTTCCACCTCCAAGCACACATCCAACAAAGCCCACCGCATTGGCGTTAGGAATAAGAGTATAGTAACCCTGCGCTGTCAAAGTCTTCAACACGTCCCCTGAGAGAGCAGCACCTCCCACTCGCACTGTTCCCTGTTCCTTGTTGAGATCAATCGTCTGGAAATGCTTCAAGTCCAGGTACAGCGTGGATGATCCCACTCTGACAAAAGTCCCATGACCTCCGCCAGCAACAACTACCGTAAGCTTATTGTCTTTTGCAATACGAATAGCCGCTTGGACATCTTTCTCAGTCTTTGGAGTGACTACCAGAGCAGGACGACCGATCTGTGTGTCGGACCATCGGGAAATAGGTGACAGGGTGCTAGCGTCGGGGACCACAAACTCGCACTGAAGCGAGTCGAGACCTGAGAGTGAGGATGTCATATTTACAAACAATAATCTTTGAAGTTGAAGGTAAAAATTATTTGAAGTTATTTTGTTGAAGAGTTGGTTTAGTTCTTAAGTACTCAAGGATAGAAGTAGACAGGATCTAGTGCTTACCGACAATATCTGACGTGAGGCTAGAAGCGAGCAATATCCGCAATTCAGAATACGTATTACATCAGCGCCCAAGGTCATATCCCACGCGACGAGCCGACAAACGAGATGAAGTTAGCTAGTCTCTTTATCATATCATGACGAAACAAAGAAAGCCCTTTTGAAGACCGTCCCAACTCGCCTAGAATAAGTCAACTATCCATCCTAGCCCACGACTCCGCCACTCCGTGACAAACAACACACCACAAAGTCCTCACCTTGAGCATATCCACCAATCCACCTTTATCATCCCTCACACAAACCGGTACATCCCTACACACAACGCATTCCTCGCAATATAGCGGAAACACATTATCCGACGCAGCATAGCACGGCACACACCACCCCGGCCCGAGATGTAGCGTCGTCTCCTTGCAGCACTCACACTTATCTAGGAACGTATCCCGCTTGCTGTCGACGAGTTGTAAGTAGGAGGCTTTGCGACAGGGAAGACACATTGTTGCGGCGCTGGTGAACTGGTGGGAGCAGCGTGGACATGTCTTTGATGGGGGGTTGAAGGCTGGAGCGAGATGACCGCGGAGAAAGGATTGGCGGACGAAGGATTCGTTTTCGTTAGCGATTGTTCTGGGAGTCTTGATTTGGCACATCTTACCTGGTGTTGATTGAGTCGTTATGTTGTTGTTTTGTCGAAGAGTTCTGAAGTTGGCGTTGAGAGGATGTATGTAAGTGCATTGTAGCGCGAATAGCTGAAGGGAAGTACGGCAGAGGCTCAATGCCTCAAGGGAACATCTTGTTCTTATGGGAAAATCGCATTTACTATTTAATTCACGATTATACTCGGAGGTTGAAAGAGAATACGGCTTTGTTCAATTGGGAGTGAACAGTGTCTTGTTCAGTCCATGTACAGCAGCACCCGAGTATCTAAGAGACTGAACAACTACTCAAGATCTTTCAACTCGCTAGCAATTGCATGTTCACATTCTGGGTAATCGTACAGCAGACAGGATATCTTCATTGTGTTCAGTTCTCACAGAGTAGCATCAAGTATTCTTATTCATCCTAGTCAACAGTCTCCGTCATCAAGTCATCCCTCATTTTCTCATCACCACATATTCCACACACTATCACTCATCTCTTCTCAATAGATATCATCCCACAACATGCATCAACTCCTAAAGCGCCGGTCCTTCCCACTGCTCGCGGCGCAACCGCACAAGCCAAGACTGCTTATGAGGGAAAGAAACCTGCTTCTCGCGCGAGAAGCCAGTAAAGTCGAGACCTTGTAAGAACCTACCCTTTGTCAGAACAGAACAACCGTGCTCAATGAAAAGACTTACCTCGCATTGTCCACTCGTGGCTCGAGGCATATACTCATTGTTCGGTAATCCGAGGTCAAGCACCAATGGACCAGTCCTGTCAGCCAGATAGGAACTCGGCCTCTCGCCCACTCCTCGCCAATAAAGACGTGAAGACCCCGGTCCCAATCCGCTGCATCACTGCCTATATGTTGACCCAGGATATCCTCTTTCACCCAGTAAATCTCAAAGTATCCAAACGGTACTCCATCCCACATTCCAATAACAGGGAAAGAGTTGGGTTGGTTCAAAGATTTCGTAAGGAACTGGCTATCATACTCGCCCCAGAAAGCACTCACACGAGGCTTCTTCATCCACAACTGCAGCAAAGCCGTGTCATTAAGCGTGGTCAGATGAGACTGCTCAGGAGGCTTAGGTCCAACGGGGCCGAAATAGGGCACGGGACTGGGCGAAATAGAAGCAACTCGGAACGAAAGGTACTGGCCAACGCTTGGGACGAATCGCGTGTAAAACATTTCACCCATTCTTGGCGGCTTCGGTCGCTTGGGATGGCGGATATTATTCGTAAAAATGTATTGCAGCGGAGGCGGTGGGTAATAAGTCGGAAGATGAGAGCTAGAGAAGAAAGGGCCGGCAGGGTAGCTCGTCGGCGTCGGAGCACCAGGAAGATCATGGTCCAGGCGGTTAAGAGACGAATGCGGAGAATGACGCTGGAAGGCCTTATGGAAAGGCGACGGCGGTTCAATTGGCATGGGTGAATTGGGGCGACTGCCAATGGGCGATCCAGGAACCGAGTCATACGTCGAACCAGCTCTGTTCGGCTGCAAAGAGAAGAGGAACAACCGTCCAGGAAGCTGCCAAAACATGCGCCTAGAGACAAACATATTGGACCATTCGTCGCCATTATCATCCAAGCTCGTACCAACAGCACTACCCTCCGAGGTAATGAGTCCCATGCGCTCAAGCTTGGGGATCAAGTTACGACCTCGAAGCACACCATCCCGCTTGATATTGATCCTCCATTCACCCCGAGGCTTGGCCGCCTGGGGCGTCATCTCAGCTGCTTGAGCAGGGACCTGGGGCGCAGGCTCAGGCTGATGAAAGTACCAGTAGAGTGTAATCCATAGCATCATGGCAATCTGGCGGGTGGGGCTCGCGGGGGGCTTGAACTCGGAGCTCGAAGGGTTCGCGATGGACGAGATAAAGAGGTTATCGCCCTGTAGCGTTGGTTTAGCGAAGGAGTGGAAATGGCGCCTCGAGCTGCGATCGCCATCAAGAGCGACGCCATTTTCGCTATTCTCTGCCTTCTCAGAGACATCGTCCTCGTCCTCGGATGAAGAATCGCTCTCGGTATTCAGGACAACAGTCCATCCGACAGGAAACGCATTATGATGCGTGTTGAGCTCGTGGCTCTTGAAGCCCAGACCAGCAAAGACAGGTGTAACAGTAAACGTCTGGCCATCGGGCAAGCGAATAACTTGGGGCGCCATCGTCGCTATGCCTAGCTTATTTCTTATCCGCAATCGGGGGGGACGGTCCGTTCGGTTGTCGTCGCTTTGCGGGGGATCGGCTCTGGGTATTTAACAAACTAGTACGGGCCGGGATGGGAGCTCGAAGAGGGGAAGCTGATGAGGCCTTTGGGTACGGCTTCTGGAATACGCCGAGAAGAGTTCCGGAAGACTGCCTCTTCTGGACGCATGCTGACCTTTGACGAGGCGATCGTGACAAACGCCAAAGCAATGGTTGGATGCCGTGGTGGAGAGACGTCTGTTTGTGTATCTCGAGTGGTTGGTTGTTGGTGGGTTGAAGTGGTGGGATATTAGATTCTAGCTCTGAGGTCCAAGCTACATTCGGCACTGTACTGTCCCCTAGCGAGTAGGCCAAGCACAGTACTAACATAAATGTCTCACTATTAGTGATACGTCATGATAAGTCCATGTTTATCATATCATCCCACGCAAATGACCTTGGAATGTTTTGTATCGGCTGCTTTATTGACCTGAACCTAGATAATGGAGTGAGCCCAAATTCATTGATTCACCAGAGCATCATTATTTCTCAATTGCTGCTTAATTATGCGTCACTATCTTTCGTTTCTAACAATACAGTTCTGTCAATTATTTGTTGCCTGTCGCTATGCTTGCCTCCAATGATCCAACCCGAAACCGGAGCTAAAGTCAGTTCAATTTACAGCAGAAAACACATCCATCTTCTGCGCGCCACCACCCCAAGCCATCACCTTGTATGGTCTAAGCCTCCAATGCTAAATCATTCCTCGCCATGATCTGATGTTTAGTGTACACGCCATATGTGTTGCTCACTTCTTTACCCCATCTTTGGTGATCTTCTACTGCTTCTTCTTGGCCTCTTTGGCAGATCCAGGACCTTCCTCGTCGTCCTTACCCTCGGTCACCTTGGTACCGTCGCGACCCTTCTTCTCCTCCTCAAGGACCTTCTTCACCTCTTCACCTCCCAAGTCCTTGTTCTCATCCCAGTCGACATCATACTCACTCGCCACAACCTTGATATCTTTTCGCAGGTCGTTGGCCTCGCGCACAAGCTGCTCCCATCTAGCCTGGTCGAATCCGCGCTCTTGGTACAGAGCGGCTTGTCGCTTTGACACGGTCACCTTCATGGCGGCCTTGTAGCTGAGATCGCGGCTGATGTAGAGGAACCAAAGGTAGGCACCCATGACGGTTGACAGACCAGCGAGGTATGTTACTGGCTCCACCAGATCCCATCCCCATTGAGTATGGAATGTAACATAGTAGACGACTCCCCACCATCCAGCTAGAGCCGCAAAACCTCCCTGTGCTAGCCGATGCGCTCCCTGGTGAGCGAGTGCGTCGCATTCATTCTTGACCTTTGACATGGAATCGATATCGCGTGACATGCGTCGCAATCCCATGCGCATGTAGTAAGTTCGGTCTCTGAAACTGGGTACGGCCACTCGTAGTTCTTTCTCGAAACCCTCAACGTCAATCGCGAATTCTCGTCCTCGAGCAGCGTCTCGAATAAAGTCTCCAATCTCGGTGCTGCCACTCCAGCGCACCCAGTTTGCCTCCTTACGGGAAGGGCCTTCGTGGCCAAGGCCAGAGTATGATGCAACGTTGCCGTTGCTGTTCTTCTTATTATCTTTCTTCTCGTCTTTCTTTCCAGTCTGTTCTTCTTGGTCTGCCTCGGCTCGGAAGACAATATCGGGAAGCTTCTCGCGACCCTTGTAGTGGACTGGCGGAATCTCGGCTTGGATCAGTCGCTCGAGGTACGAAAGGGGCTGATGGGGATGGATAAGTAAAGCCAATGGCTCAACTGTTTCGCCCTCGTCCTCGACATCTTTTTGCACTGGTCTGTTGACGTGTTCTTGCTCGGGATGGAAGGGCATTGGAAGGATGAGTTTAAGCAGGCGTGTCGGAGTTGTCAGAAGTCGTCCTGTGCATGTTAGTGTCGGTCTGTCGCGCGCATCGTGGAGTGCAGCTTACCCTTCTTCAATTGCTTGTCGGGGATATCAACATCAGTACCGCCCGGCTCCGAGTATGGGTCTACTCTATGCCATGGTCGATCGTTCTCCAATGTTTGAGCACTGGAGCCTGAGGTGGTTTTACGCATATCTCTCTTGCGTGCCTTTTCGCTCAGTTCCTCCCTTCTTGAGGCATCTTCTTCTTCAGCTCGAGCCTCGGCCTCTTGCTTGAAACATCTTGATGTTGTAAAAGTGCGTGTGAAGGGTTTCTGTGTAGCTTCGCATCGATAAATTGCTGGTAATTGATGATGGGCGAATGCTTGTGCGTGTGATCGCGATGTTCGCAAAGCTGGAGACAAGCCCAGCGTTGCGCGCCTCAGAGCATGGTTCATTCTGGCTGCTGTTGACCAGAAAGTAGGAAGTTAGGTAGTAGTAAAGATAATACGAGGTGAATGTAAGCTTTCTGGCCAAGACTGCACAAGACGGGAGACACAGGGGATAGGACAGATTTGAAGTGGAAATAAGGTCGGGTCATCCATTAGCAGCCAAGAAAGGCCTTGCTTGTTTTCCCCTTGCCTGGTGCGGTCACCACTATCTCATCGATCGGCGTCGCAAAGGCAAGGCAAAGCTCAGCCTTTGTGACGTCAGCACTCGAGCCAAGCTTTGTCCGCCCCTGGAACCTTCATGCATTCGGTCTATGATTGGCTAAATGTCATCAGTGTGCCGTTATCGCACCACCATAAGTACAGGTGTCAGCTCCAGCCAAGAATACGCAACATATCTAAGACATGGGCAATAAATAGTCTAATTTCTAAGTGCACGATCTTATTCGTTGCTATCGCAGGTTTCTTTCCTTGTTTGTGAGCCAGCCTCCTATGCAATGCCACGTGCACTCCTCTAATCCAGCTACTATCTAGTACATACTACGTAGTACGGAGAAAGACCATCATCACCCTCTGGGGTAGTGGGAAGGCGATGAACACAGCTCAAGCGACTGTCGGAGAGTAGCTAGATGTTCTAGGGCATCGACGATCTTTTGGAATCCACAACCTTTGGGGTCAAAGCGGCCAGATCTGTTCACTTTCAATCCCAGAACAAGGAAGTTAATTATGTCAAGTGGCAGTTGCTATTAGGACCTAGGTATGAAACCTATTCATGCGTTCATTTTACTAAAGGGTACATTTAATAGTATAAAAGATTCCCATTTAACATCCATCCATGTAAAATGTTTATTAGTACCTTCATTGCGGTGCAAAGCCCTTTGAGAGATTGAGGTTTATCTACCCTACAGCATTTAAGTTCACGCGCATCACCACCTCGACACTGCGATGCCAAGCCTGGATGAAATAAACCATACTGTTCTATATTAGTACTCTGTCCGTATCTACAAATTGAACACCAAGAAAGAAACAAACACACTTAGCGGACTCCACGCCTATCAAAATAAATATACTCGTTGATTACAGGCCAACGCACGAAAAGATGAGTACCTCAACCACACATGTAAGTCAGCACTGATGCTATGACTTTTGTCAACCACCAAGGCGCTACTTAGGGATAATTTCGCCTATGAAATTACTCAGTCACGATCAATCACTTCTTGTATTCTCAGATACATATCTACACATCATACAACGTACGTCGCTGTAAATTGTCCAGAATATAAACCTTTCGTGACTTCTTCCGCTGTAATGCACTCCTAAATTGGCTCAAGCTCTCAGGCACAAGCTTAAACCACATTGGCTGGATCCCCGACATGACTTCTCTTGGTGTTGAGGGGCTTCAGGGGTCCAGCAGAGGGGTTGGACCCCGCACTAAACCCGTTGGGGCTACAATTTCTTTGTAGCCATCTGTAGTCTTCATCTCCAAATCTTCCCGATACAACAAGTCGGTGAAGTCAATTTTGCTTTTTGTCGGGTCAGAATCTTGCGTCTATCTTGTTCAATTGCGCTTCTTGTCTTTTGTTCGAGACATTTTACCTCTTCCTCCGTCTTTGACACACTTCCTCCAAACCACCTCAACAGAAACCCCACTTCACAATGGCTGATACCAAGGTCTACCGCGCCAGCACCACTGCGCCCGTCAACATTGCTGTTGTCAAGTAATATCTTCATATTCGCATATTCTGATCCTTAGACTAACCGATACTAGATACTGGGGCAAGCGCGACCCCAAGCTCAACCTTCCCACCAACAGCTCCCTCTCCGTCACCCTCTCCCAAGCCGATCTTCGAACCCTCACAACCGCGTCTTGCTCGAGCTCCTTTACCGATGGCGATAGCCTCACTCTCAACGGAGAGTCCTCCGACATCTCTGGCGCCAGAACCCAGGCCTGCTTCCGCGAGCTGCGATCCCGCCGTGCCGCTCTCGAGAATGCCGACTCCTCGCTTCCCAAGCTCTCTACTTTCCCCTTGAAGCTTGTCTCCGAGAACAACTTCCCCACCGCTGCTGGACTCGCTTCTTCTGCTGCTGGTTTCGCTGCGCTGGTTCAGGCTATCGCTCTTCTCTACAAGCTCCCCGACTCGCCCTCTGACCTTTCGCTCGTCGCTAGACAAGGTTCTGGATCTGCTTGCCGCAGTCTCTTTGGCGGCTATGTCGCATGGAGGATGGGAGAGAAGGAGGACGGAAGCGACTCCAAGGCCGACCTTGTCGCTCCCGCGTCTCACTGGCCTGATATGCGAGCTTTGATCCTCGTCGCCAGCGCCGCCAAGAAGGGTGTCTCTTCCACTTCCGGCATGCAGCAGACTGTGGCCACCTCAGGTCTCTTCAAGGAGAGAATAGCCAACGTCGTCCCCACCAACATGAACCTTATGGAGGAGGCTATCAAGAACAAGGACTTTGCCAAGTTCGCCGAGGTCACCATGCGCGACTCCAACTCTTTCCACGCCACCTGCGCCGACACCTACCCTCCCATCTTCTACATGAACGACGTCTCCCGCGCAGCCATCCGCGCCGTCGAGTACATCAACGAGAAGGCTGGCAAGACTATTGCGGCCTACACCTTCGACGCTGGCCCTAACTGTGTCGTCTACTACCTGGAGAAGGATGCTGACACTATCGTCGGTACTTTCTACCAGGCTCTCCAGGGCGTTAATGGTTTCAAGGAGGATGCTGCCAGTGCCAAGTCTAGTGTCGAGCTTGAGAGCACTCTTGCCTCGACCTTGAAGGAGGGCGTGAGCAGAGTTATCTCTACTGGCGTTGGTGAGGGTCCTATCAAGACTGATGAGTACCTTGTTGGAGAGGACGGCCAGGCTGTTCGACGATAGATTGTGGATGAAAAATAAAAGGATCTAGCGACAGATTATAGCAAATAGCATGTTGGTAAGAGATTTTGAACCATGACCGTTACAACTCGATATGGCCGTCATGTATAAAGAGAATGTGCCATATTCTGCGTGAACAGCTTCCGACTGTAGCCCCCGCGAAACATCTGGGACTAAGATGCTTGTCGATCATGATCGTCCCGCGAACTGCACCGATATTGATGCTCCGGATGTGACGGTGTGGGGCCGACCGGAACGACTACGCGGCCTTCACAATCGGCTCCGATTAATCGTTAGTCTCCACTCGCCAAGTGTCCGCTACCTTATATAAAATAATAAGTTCTTAACATGTAGCGATGATGTTGAAATTCTGATTGATTTTATCAAGCTGTCTGTTACACCTGACGCTCTGCTTTGCGGGGCAGTGGCAGTCACTGGCAGTGCCCGCTGTGAAACGCCGTAGACACCTATTCTCATCAGGCAGGCGGACCTCCATCTTCAACCTCTCATCAACACCATCACGATGGATGGCCTCACCAAACTCCTCGGCCGCGGCGAGCCTGTCGAAATTGTCGAGCTCGATAAATCGGGAAATGTTGCTCGGAGCTGGCAACACACTCTCGACAACCGCGTGCGTGCCCTTTATTCTCTTCAAGATCATCGCTAACCTTGTTGACAGGTGCTGCCTAAGATCAAGCCAAACTCTAGCTTCTTCCTACTCCCCTCCATGCGTGAGGCCTTCATGCCCGTTGGATACCCTCATTCCGTCTCCGATGACTACCTAGGCTATCAATTCTTCGACTCCCTGCAGGCGTTCTTTTCCACCATTACGTCCCTCCTTGCCAATCGAGCCCTGCTGCAGGGTCTTGGTGTTGGAGATGCCAACTCATCTGCGACCTTTGCGATGCTTCTGACCGTCCTCAAGGATGCTATGTCTCGCATCGCCACCATCATTTTTGCCCAGCAATTTGGCCTTCGCATTGAGCCAGACGCCAAGCGTTATCGTTTCCTCGCTGACGTCTTCAACGACACTGCTTTCTTTCTGGAGCTCTACAGCCCATACTTCGGCCCCTATGGCAAAATTCTGGCTCTTACCACTGGAGAAGCCCTTAGAGCATTGTGCGGCGTTGCAGCCGGTGCGAGCAAAGCTGCGCTTAGTGTACACTTTGCGAAGCATGACAACCTCGCCGAACTCAATGCGAAGGAGGCCAGCCAGGAGACTGCCGTGGGCCTTGTCGGTCTTCTCGTCGGCACCCTTGTTGTCAAATATGTCGAAGATCACAATAGTGTCGTTTCTTTGATGGTCATCCTCGTGTTTGCTCACCTGTGGATGAACTACCTCGGTGTTCGCAGTGTGTGCATGGACAACCTCAACCGACAACGCGCAACCATCCTGTTTGAGGAGTATCTCAAGACTGGAAACATTCTCACGCCCAATGAAGTCGCTCACCGAGAGAACATTCTGCTCTGGCGACCCATCGTCCGCAACCAGCATGGACAGAAAGTTGCCCGCATCGAAATGGCCCAAAGCTATTGGAACGCTATGGGCGCCAAACATCCTCGCGTCAACGTCGCCGTCGTCGACGGTATCCGAAACACCCTATTCGTGTGGTCGCACACCAATCTCAGCCATACCCCAATCAAGATCATGCTCTGGAAGGACTGTAGCGCCGTCCACGCCATTAGCGCCTGGTTCATGGCCATGGAGATGGCATGGCTCATGGAGAAGGATAAGGGTTACACCGACAAGCTGGATAAGATCTTTTGTGGAAAGGAGGCTGTTGATGGCTACCAGCAGAAGTACGACGATCGTAAGCTCTGGGATGGCATGCTTGCCAAGGGGTGGAACATGGAGTCGCAGGCTTTTGAGACAGGCGCCCCAGTTCGCCTGGTTGCTCAGCTAGAGGGGAAGAAGGATCAGTGAGATACCTACAAGGAATTCTTTGGCGTCAGGCGTGATGGACTTTGTACGAAATACCCTGGGACATTAAAAATTGATTCAATGGAGATTTCCTCAAGTCATCCAGACTCAGACCGTCTACTCTATATTTTGCCCATGTTGTACACTTTCCAAACGCCAACCCGTGAACTCAATTCATACATCATACATAATATTGTACAACACCCCTACTCATCATGCCAAAAATGTCCACCTCTTGGCCCGCATCTTGACGCCCTCCCACGTATTCAACTTCGGCCGCACATCAAGATAAAAACTCGGTCCACCCTTGCCATCTGGTCGTCCGGCGTAAAAGTCGATAACATAGTCGACCCGCGTGCCGCATCGGTCGATGACCCAGTCGTGGCGGTCAAAAGGCGCCGTGTAGCCTAGGATAGTGTTGAAGCGGGCGGTAGGTGTCATGCGATCCATCTTGTTGGCGAAAGATTCAAGCTTAGGGCCGTCGCATCTATAGCTGTTAGTATTCTCCTCCAGAAACAAAAGAGGTTTGTAAGCTCACTTTGTGCCCTGGAGGTAGGGAGCCTCCCATTCCTTAATCTCCTTCCACGCTCTTTCATTAACAGCATTGTGAATCGGCACAACAGTCTTCATATCTGCCACCCGCGCATCATAGCCCTTGCGCTTCATAGCGTCAAAGAACATCTTCTCCGAAGGATACACCCAGTTTCCCGAGGGGTCCTGACCCGTCTCCATTTCATGGTTCGCCGGCTTTGCTGGTTCCTTGCCGTGGTCGACGGGACACGCCGCAGGTCCACCGGTTGTTCGTGGGATTGTAGAAATAACGCGGTCGGTCTCGAGGCCGCTGTTGGGCTTGAGAGAGTGTGCGGGAGGGGCGGCGGGTGCGGAGGAAGACCATGGGAGGTAGGATGTAAAAGTCTGAGACCATGACTTGGGCTGTGCGGTGTGATCGACAGGACATGTAGCCGGCGCAGACTGTGCTTGAGCTTGAGCCTTTGCAGCTTCGGCCTCTCGAGCTTGGGAGAGCCAGGCCTCGCGGGCCTTGTGGTCGACGGGACAGGCGGATTCGTCGATAGCCATGGTGAAGATCGTGCAAGAGGCGTGTTCGTCGTGTATTCGGATTGAGGAAGATCGAGGCCTCGAGGGCGTAAAGCTGCTGGTTACGAGCAGATTCAATTGCAAGGTTGGAATAAAATGGCGTAATTCGTCATAAAAAGGATTCACGGACGGATCGTAAATGCGCCGGGATGGATTGGCTTGGAGGTTTGCGACGAAAGAAAAAAATATGGGCCGGTTTTTTTCCGCAATGACGGTCCGGGCCGGGTGGCCGGAGTCGGAGTCCACCTTCAACTTCACTTCGCTGCACTTGAAGGCGGCGGTGGTAATAATTCATAACATTCTTGCTTCTTCAGTTTAAATCTCTTTTTGGTTCTAGTATTATGACCGATAAGGGAGTGTAGAGCTCCTGAGGAAAGCTTTCTTCCCGGTGTGATTCACTGCCGGAGCAGACAACGGAGTCCTTGAGCGATAGGGCAACTAATCACGGATGTTGATTAACACGTTCCTTTTCACGAAGTTCAAATTCAGGTCGCATACAAAGACAGTGTCTTGTATGCTGGTGTCTAGTCCGGTGTCATCACGGCCATTGGATGCTTCCTCACACCTTGACTACTGTACAATCCACTCTTTGTTGACACTCGGAAATAACTGTACCAGAAAGTCATGTGCAAGCAAATGAATTGAATATCTCTATCGTATGGGTCTTTCCCTTGGTATCACCTGTATCATGGTTCATTATGCTCTCAAATCTCAGCCCCGTCCTGTTCCTGTTCAAAGCACGTCCATTGTACCAAAATCGCTTTGCTGTTCCTCATACCATTCGCTGCCTCCTCGAAGCACAATGACAGTGTAAGTCCTCAATCTCTCAATGTCCTACACACAACAGGGCCTCTACTCCCCAGTCATCCATCCATCTAGCCTGTGTCGAACCGTCCTCGTATACCAGGCGCATGTCGCCAAGTCATGATGCGAATCACCAGCGGTGGTTGCTCGCCATACTTGGGCTGCGACTTCTTTTTCTGCTTTTCCGAAATCTTCCCTAGCTTCTCAATCAACTTGGGAAGCTTCCGAAGTTGGCACATCTGCATCAACGTAATCTCAGGAATCTCGTAGTAGACTCTGTCGCGGCATTGGAACGTCTTGAATGGCACTTGGTCTTGGGTTTCCTCGCGGTTCTCGAAGTAAGCGCTCATCTTCGTACACACTCGGGGGTCGATCTTTCGGTTGGCTTTGCGGGTTTGGTCAGGATGGACGAGGATGTAGAGGACCCGGAGTTTGGGAAGGACGTGTAGAAGCTTGGTGAACTTGTGCGCGTAGATTCCACTTGCGTATTTAGCATCGTTGGGTAAGTAAGGGATGGCGACGCATTGGATCTGAGGGATTGTATCTTCTCGGGGAAGTCCTTGCTGGAACACAGTGTTGGCAGCCCAAGGGTCGATGAGAATCGTGAGGTCCTGAGAAGTGTCGATTTTTTGATCCATGGTCAATTGGTCCCTGTATCCCTTGGCGTGGAAGAAGTGGTATTCCACAGGAATGAGAGGCTGGATCAAAGTAGCCCTGGTAGTGTGTAGGCTGGCGGGCTTCCAGAGTCGTGATGCCCTCCGGACGACATGTCGAGAACGACGACAAGTCAGCATCAGAGCGTGGCGAGTCGGAAAGACTGGCTTTACTCGACTGGTGTCACATTCTGTCGCGATTGTGACAGCGCAGGTGTCCCACCACTCTCGCTCTTGGCCTTGAGGGACGTTGGAGTAGAAGTTCGTGCGATACTTAAGCGTGACGAAGTGAGCAGTCGGGGCGTTGATGTCGAGGGCAAGTTTCCAGATCTCGTCCTGGATCTCCAGAGGTAGCCTTGAGAATCGAGGGAAATTAGTTGAACTTTTCCTTCGGGGCATGATTGCTGGTAATTGGGGAAGGCGTCGAAAGCGAAAGTTGTCGTGCTCGAGGAGGGATTGGGACCGCAGTGCTCTTGCGAAAGGCAATCAGAGTATATGTTCTTCTTTCAGAGTGGTTGTGTCCTCTAGAGTAAGGATGAAGAAAAGTTTCCGATGATGGTAAAGAACAAAGAGAAGAGAGCAAGAAGTGACCGGATATCCCAATGAGCATCAGCACGAAAAGTGGCTTGAGTTTATGGCAGTATAATACATTATTCAATATCCATTGGCAAAAGAGAAACAGATTGAGTAACAATGTTAATTGAAATGGTTGAGGTGAATGTAAAGCTATTGCTCAACCTCCTGACAGTGATGGTCACTGCCGTGATGGTTACGGCCAGCCCATAGATAGGTACTAATCCAGCCTTCAATATCTCTATTGACAAGGCCACGGGTAAAAGAACAAACAGATCAGCCACTGCAGCATCTATGTTTCACACTAAGTGTGTACTCCTATACCTCTGCGTTATGCATCTGCGTGTCAATAACATGCACAATTTGCATCAGTGCTGGATATCCTCCGGGAATCCTATAATATCAAGGCACTATAATGTATAATATCGCAAGTGTAACACCTTCAGTTTGATATATTTTAGGATAAATAGCAAACGATGCAGGATGCGTTTGTATGGATTGTTTGTTCTACCCTGAATAGCTTCACATTGTGTACTCCACCTTCAAACGGAGACTGACATGCAGACTTGATATCATTATCCGTACTTAGCGCACAAACATCTGCACGTAGATACTTTGTACTTGCCACACCAGGACCCCTCTTACACCCAATTATCATTGTGTCAACCCAAGTCAAGCTTTTTCGGCATTCGAGTCAGGTTCCTGGATTCTACCATGTCTCCAGTTAGGCATACCAACCTCAACAAGGTTGCCAAGGCACTGTCGTGCGAGCATGCCCAACATAGATCTCGATCAACGCAGATATTTTCAGAATTAGAATTCTTTCAAGGCCCGCGATCTTCTGAGCCCATGGTTAGATGGGTCGCGGGCGGGTTGCCTTGTAAAAGTTCCACAATTCAATCGTCGTGATGAAATCATCGAAGGATGTAATGAAATCATCTTAATGACATCACTGACAACCTCTTTCAATACAAATAAGAAGGTCAAGAACGACGAGATATCGAATAAATCATCTTCAATAACATCTCAATCACTGCAAAAAGCAACACAATACCCTTTTTATATCCACCCCAAATCACATATCACAAAAATGTCCAACTACGAGCAGATCGCCAAGCAGGCTGAGCAGGACCTCAACACCTACCAGGCCAAGACCGGTGCCGGCCGACCTCAGGATGCTGACAGCGCTGGTGTCAACCCCCTTGCTGAGAAGAAGTTCGAGAGCGCTGAGGTTCAGTTTGGTGATGACTTGAACACAAACGCTGGCTACAACAGGCGTATTCCCCCCAGCGAGGGTGGTGCCGTCGATGACAAGGGCCGGTAAGCATCTATCTCACTCAGCTTTCATTTTTCAACTACTCACACAATACAGATCAGCCCGTGGTGAGCACTACGAGGGTGAGGGCGGTCCTCTCGACAAGCTCTCCAAGGCCAACGACGAGCGTGGTGGCTACAACGACAACGACGTTGCCTCTAAGGGTCAGGATGCCCAGCGCACCAACGTTGGCCGCAACCCTCCCGGCCCCGGTGGCTCTCAGTTCAAGGGTGAGGACTACTACCAGCCCGAGAGCGTCCCCGACAGCATCTCCGCTGAGGGCAACATTGCTCCCGACAGCGTGATCGAGGCCAGCCGGGAAGCTGAGCGACCTTAAGCAAAATGGAATGGAACAAAAAAAGGAACGGATGGGTTAATTAGCGAAATTTCTGTATGATTTTGAATCGACATGATTGACGACCAAACACAATATTTTGTCTCCAGTATCATCGTGATCGTCGTTGAAGTATAAGTCTAGGTGAAGCCTCGGTGAATTTTCGCCCCCACTGTGGCTCCCGCTAGGGCCCCGTGTTTTAAGCATGATCAGCGTCATGAGGCCTTGGCCTTATCTCGTGACCCAGCCGCCAAATGCGAAACTCCAACGACCTCTTATCAGCAACTTTGCGATCTCGACAGGACTCTCCCTTCCGCCTTTTCAATTGCGAGACGCAATGTCGTGTGCGATCTCACAGACAATACAAGAGTGCTGATAGCAGTGATCACCGTCATGTCCGGTCTATCACCGTCGTCTTCTGGATTACTCCCTATGCCTGGCTCGCCCTCGTCGTCCTGGGCCGCGTATAGAGCGAGAGCTACAGCTATGTTGGGACATCATGATACCAAGGTTGCTATAGCCTTTTGGTTCTTTGGTACGTTCGAGTGTCTCTATACCATTATTTGGCTAACCATGGCTTGCCAGGCCTTATCAATAATGTTCTCTACGTAATCATCCTCTCGGCCGCCCAAGATCTCGTCGGTTCGCTCCCCAAGGGCGTCGTTCTCCTCGCCGATGTCGTTCCCTCGTTCTTGACCAAATTGATCGCCCCGTACTTTATCCACCGAATCCCCTACCGCACGCGAATCCTCATATTCATCGCCCTGTCCGCAGCCGGTATGCTCATGGTTGCCTTGACGCCGCGCACACAGTCCGTTGCGATCAAGCTCGTCGGCGTTATTCTGGCGAGTATAAGTGCTGGCGGAGGCGAATTAAGCTTCCTCGGCTTGACGCACTTCTACGGACCGGTGAGCCTTGCAGGCTGGGGCTCTGGAACAGGCGCTGCGGGTTTGGTTGGCGCGGGACTATATGTGGTGTTTACTGAGTGGTGGGGGCTGAGTGTCCGGAGCAGCTTACTGATATCTGCGTGCTTCCCTGCCATTATGTTCTTCAGTTTCTTTGTGATATTGCCGTTAGGACCCTTGAGAGAGGGTTCAACGCGGAAGGATTACGATACGATTCCCGATCTCGAAGATGAAGACGTGGATCATATGGACCACGGAACTGCTTCATCGGCGCTGCTAGCTCCTGGGCCATCTGTTGCATCGACTGCGTACTCTGCGCATAACACGCAGGACACACTTACAATGAGGGACAGGTTGAACAAGGCAAAGGGGCTGTTTATACCGTACATGCTGCCGTTGCTGCTGGTATACGTAGCGGAATACACCATCAATCAAGGTGTCGCTCCTACGTTGCTGTTCCCTCTGGACGAGTCACCCTTTGACCAGTACCGAGGGTTCTACCCATTCTACGGGTTTCTTTACCAGCTCGGTGTCTTCATCTCACGATCGTCAACACCTTTCCTCCGCATTCATCACCTCTACCTACCATCAATGCTCCAGATCGCAAATCTCATTCTTCTCACACTACATGCCATGTACTTCTTTCTTCCTTCAGTCTATGTTGTCTTTATCATCATATTCTGGGAGGGTCTGCTCGGAGGAGCCGTATATGTCAACTGTTTCGCTGAGATTATGGAAAACGTTCCGGCGGAGGATAGAGAGTTTAGCCTTGGTGCGACAACTGTGAGTGATAGTGGAGGAATCTCCATCGCCGGGCTCATCAGTATCGTTATGGAGACCAAGTTGTGTAACTACCAAGTGGCGCATGGAAGGGATTGGTGTCGGCGCATCTCTCCACAGGGCCATTGAGCACGGAATTGGATATATCCGGCGTTTGAGCAATGGTTTAGATCGTTTATATGTTGTAGATATCGCATTGGTATATAGGGTTGGTATATGGAGTTATTGCTGTCTACATATTTTGTGTCTGTAGCGTGCCTGGATATTAACGTGAGTGCTGTCGGGTAACCTGGAGGAAAATTGTTAAGGATGGCATGTTGCGTAATAAGCGACCGTAATTTTCCATCCTTGTCGAATTAATCTGATCGCCTCATGGTCGATAAGCGGGATCCCACTTTACCGAAGTTCAAATGAGGTCGCCAATATTCCTTCAACCTCGGTGAAAAAAAGATTCCGCTTTTCTCTCGGCCGATCGCCATCTGGAACAATTCAGGGGCATCGTCAATTATATACCCAGTAAATTCCTGTAAGCTTACAGGCAAGCATAGCATAGCACGGCATTGTCGTCTCCGGACGGTGTAAGCGGAAATGCGACTTTATGGGACGAACAAGGAACGTGGGCCAATAAATCGGAAACAGCCCCTGGACAAAGCGTTGGAGTCGGGGACGTTCCCTGTAAGGCGGGCAGAGACTTTAATTGCATGTGACGCACAAGGCAGGCAATAAGATTCTGGATCTTTTGTTGAGTTATGGGGCAAGGTTGTGTGAGGTGACCATGCTGTGAGGTCTGAAGTCTCCGTCGAGATAGTCTTTGAGGTTGAAGTCTGTTAAGGTTGAAGTCTGTTAAGGTTATGGAGTCGCCGGGTAACGTATGGTAGCTAGTAAATAAAAACAACACTAATAAACGCATCTGCTGCACGGCTGTGGTTGAGTTTCATGTTTAGATCATCCAGTCGGCAGACGCGATGGCTTATGGCTGACGGGAACCTCGGCGATACCATTTCTGACATTGCGGCGCAGAATGGTACCCTTTTCTGAATACGAACGGGGGACTTATACATGGTTATTATAGACAGACCTCACGCGAGAACCAACAGCTACATAGTGACTTATACGAGGGTAAGCTGTTTAACCACTCTGGTTGAGCTGAGAAAGAGCCAAGATACGAGGCATCACCGCCAAGCGAGCACCAAGCACACCACGGCGGATAACGGCCTAGCGCTGACTGGCTTGGCGGTTTCATCCTTGTGAATCGCAATAGCTGAGTGGTGCTGGTCAAATTTCTGCTTACTGCAGATAATATGTCGGTATTGAGACACGGCTGAGGATTTTTTTCTAGAGAGTGGTGATGGAGAGACAAGAGAATCATTTGTTGAAACACGGGCCAAGCATTAATTCCCGTCGGGAATTGCTGACGTGAGGGTTGGTCCGTTGGTCTGTTTCGATTCCCCGGCTGGGCTGAGGATGGGACGGAGCAGATGAGCCGAGTCGGTGGAGTCTGGAGATGATTTTCATAGTGACAGGTTGGCTGGGCTGGGCTGGCCAGGCTCGTTAGATCAGCCGTGTGAGGCATTGAGCTTTGAGAAGGAGTTGATGTAGACCTCGACATGGAATGATTTGTGTGTTTTCTAGTGATTTATATTCGTATAGAGTATGGGTTCTATCCCACGTGGCTTGAGACATGCATATTCAAGGGACTGTTAAGACTTTGAGAACATCCACGACTCCATCTGGATCTACCTATGTCTCAACCTTGAGCAGGGAGGCCAAGACTGAATACCAAGGCCATCAATGGTCTGAAGGGAGCCTTGACGCGTTTCTTTTCATTCCTTTGGTCTGTAACACTCCACCGCTGCGAACCCTGAATGACTTACCAAACATATCCTTGGGCATTTGCATCCTGATCTCATCCTGTAGGAATTCAATCAGATCAATTGCTTTTCTCGCCCGCCAAGATGTCGACAAAGAGGGGCAAAGTCTCTATCCAAATTAAAAAAAAAAGGCCAAGCCAAATTTCCGCCTAGCGAGACGTTGCAGATAAGCTATTGCGTGATTGGTCAGAGAAATTCATCGCAATCAAGGCCGAACCATGCAAGCGGCTTCCCGAAGGGGGCGGTCATCCAATGTCTGATCGAGATGCAGTCTGCAGGGGGAGGAAAAGTGATAGCGGGAAGAGAGTTGCCCTGCTGTAATTCATGGCTGGCATGGTAAGACAATGATTCTTTGAAGCTTCACTGTGAATTCGAGGCTTGTTCTCAAAACTTAATTGCAGTTGTTTTTATAGCGGTGATTGGGTCATTACCGGAGAGACTTTACATGACGCACTTGACAGATAACAAAAGGGGTACCTCCCAGCAGATCTGAGCTTACTCAGCTAATAGCCGGAACTTTACCTATTGGTCTAATTACTTGTACATGTCCGTGAACTTAGCAGCAAAAACCTCTGCTCAGGGGGTTGGCATGAATTGGAACCATCGGGTAGAAGATGGATTTCGCAATGCCTAGAAGGAAAAGGAGACAATCGATACCCCCTGATTCACTTGGCATTTCTGGTTCCCGCACTTTGTTAGTGCAAGTGTGGTGTCTTGTATCGCCACTTCACCCGCAAGCCCAAGCCCAAGCCCAAGTCCAAGCCCCAAGCCTCGTGCTAACATTTCCTTGGTCCAAGCCCCAAAAAGCGTTTGAATCCGCCCTCCAGTAACGTAGCGTAGCGCATTGCAGGCCCATTACAGGCGCATCACGGGCCTCCTTCCTCCCGCCTCCATAACTCGCTTCCCAGTCCCCCCTTCCCCGTCGTCGCAATCCAATCCATCTCACTCACTCTTGCCTTGCACTTCCAACCCCCTGTCCGCTTTTATTTAATTTAATCCCACCTAAGCCATCTCCATCCTCTGTCTCTCTCCCCTGTGCATTTTCTGGCCTTATCAGAACCAGGTTCCTATTTTCCTCCCCTTCTCATTTTCCTCGCTTCTCCTCTTCACCGTTCGTCTTTCTTTCTTCTTTACACTCAAATAATTTTTTATCCCAAGCGACGTAGCGTGCGCTTCGGGTCTGGTTCTTGTTGTGTCCTCGTCGGCGCCTTTCACTCTCTCTTTGCTCGATCCGATCTTACCGGTCGCTTCTGAATTATCCCTTGTATCGTTTCGTCGAAATACGCGCGTACAGCGACACTTGCGACAATGTTCGGCCAAGTGCGTACAAACCGGTCGACGGTCCTTATGGCCGGCACCGTGATCTTCCTGGTCGCTTTCGTTAGCCTGGCCTACAACCATCTCGACAAGTGGGAGCCTCCTGCTGATGTGTGAGTTATTATGCACTCGAAAAGACTCGAGATCTTTGCTGACAGATTGCAAACAGCACCGATACCGAGACTTCCATCATTGGGGACACCCACGATGAGCCTCACCACGACGAGCCTAAACAAACCGAGCCCAAGGAGGAACACAGTGCCATGTCCAAGCCCGACCACCCCTCTAACGCCTCCACCGAGCTCGGCGACTACTACTTCAACTACATCATGAAGGCCCGTATCTCGCCTACCACTCCCAAATATGCTCCCTTTGGTGCTTTCCCCATGGAGCTCCCCGCCGACCCTAAGTGGACCGACCTTATTGGCGAGGATCTCTGCATCATCGACCTTGATAACCGACCTTTCAACGAGCCCGGCCAGATCTTTTCTCCTGATCTGATGAGCTGGGACCGCGCTGACGAGGCTCACGGTCTATCTCTTGGTGTTCTGAACCATTGGCTCTATGGTACGTCAAATTGCCACAATCACTACTGTTCGTGTGACTAACCCCTCACAGCCAAGAACCACGGTTACAAGTACTACTACGTCGACATCACCGATCCCTTTGAGGACCGCCGTAACTCCTGGAAGAAGCCCCCGATCCTGTCCAAGATCCTCAAGAAGCACAAGGCCTGCATTTTCCTTGACTCTGATGCCGTCTTCCACCACCTCGACCTGCCTTTCGAGTGGCTCATGAACTACTGGCAGCTTCACCCTGACACCAACTCTTTTGCTCTCGCCTACGATCCTACCCACAAGAACAACATGGACAAGTTTGGCAAGGTCTACCTCAACACTGGTTTCATCGTTCTCCAGAACAACGAGAAGACTTTCGAGATCCTCAAGGAGTGGGAGGACTGCCCCAACGAGGGTGGCAAGCACCCCGAGTGTACCGAGTTCCGAAAGAACCGTCCCGGAAAGCCTACTGACCAGGGTGGCTTCGGTACTTACATCCGTTACGACTACCCCAAGGACATCAAGGATCTCCCTTGCACTGAGGCCAACGGTTTCCCTGAGAGCCGATCTGGCTGTGAGGGCAAGTTCATCAAGCATCTCTGGACTGGCAAGAAGGACCACATCAAGGTTGTCATTGGTCAGCAAGTCCCCGGTGCGCTACTGGAAATGTTCCACCGACAATTCATGGATGAGAAGCCTAAATTCTTCATCTCTGAGCGAGACTTGATGGCTCAGTCCGATTAAATAATGAAATGCTTTTATGAGACGAGTACTAGAAAAGGCGGACATGATAGGACGGCTTTCATCTTTTTTTAATAACTGTACTATACCATCCAGGAGAGGTATACCTTTTCCCCATGGGTTTCATGGTGTTTTTGGGAGTGTTATGGTTTACAAGGCCTCGGCCGTTGAATCGGAGACATTTGGATTTTCAAATATGCATTCAAGTAGACAAATGAAATCTACGCAATGACTCGATATGAGTAATAGGGAATATAACATGAGTATTAATATCTTGAGTGTATGTGCAGTTCGTGATGTTTTGTTCTCGGTGATCTACCCTGCACCAGACCTTGTATGAAGGTTGACTAAGGGCGTTAACCTGAGATGCAATTCGAACTTAGTTGAAGAGACAAGAGTAAGCAACTATCAGTGCAAATCAATTGAAGTCGTTATGAAGATGTTTAGTTTTCCGTCTGAGTCGTGGCCTGTAAACTCGTGTTATGCGAGCTACGATTAGGAACCTTCGGGATTCTAGATATGAACCCAGTTCCTTGACTTCTACTACACATGACAGCAGTAGTATGCACTTATATATGTCAATATTGTAGTGAATACCATATATAATAGTATGGTAATGCTTAAGGCGCACTGGTTGTAAGTTAAGTGGAAGTTCTCGACCCCTGGTTGGTATAGGAATCTGGGTATAGAAGATACAACGATACATGGGGTGGACTCCAATACAATGTCTTTAGACTATTGGGCTCACTATGTGTTCAGTCCAGGATGACTTGTTGAGTATCGTGCAGTCCTGCGCTTGCCCCCAAAACAACATCTGCATGAACTCACTGATTCTAGATCAACTAGCTATGCTGGCATGCTTTCTAAGCCGCGCCTTTCGATAGACGAGACAATAATGAATGTCATTATATGATTCATCGCTCTCATGAATAATCAAGTAAGAGCTGACTCAAGTCTAAAATGAAGTAATGATGCTGAGTGTCGATGTCGTGCTGCCGAGGTATCAAACGTCACTCCTGGAGAGGACTCAACAAAGATCAGCCAGGGTTCAAAGTCGGGGAAAGTGACATAATAAGTGATTGATGTTTAGTTACAGAGCTTGATCATTAATCTAAAAGCCGAATTGCTTGCAGCGACCGTGCAGTGCGTGACCAACAGCTTGTCAGAAGCGATCAGTAATCAACCAACTCGGGCGGAAGGGATTTCATAATGCTCCAAATCATCTCGCTTTCGCAATTTGAAACGTAGATCTGTAGTAAAACACCGTCGGAGTTTTGGACGGTAGATAAAGTGAAGTTGCGACGATGGAAATTGAGGTTTGATTGTTGACTTTCACGACTATCATGGCGAATATCGCGAATCAAGATACCATGATTGTGACTGGGGATGCTGCGCTTGCAGCTCAACTTGGGAACGACTCTGCGACTGAGCAGGATATTGAAGTCGCAAGGCCTAAAGAGCAGAATGGCACGGTTGATGAGTTGGATTGGGAGAATAATCCGCATAATCCCTTTAACTGGCCGGCGTGGAAGAAGGCATTGCAAGTTGTGATGCTCTCCTCGTCAGCTCTATTGGCGTGAGTACACATCTACACCTAATCTACCTGTCTAACAGATCTAGATCTATCGGAACATCCATCATGAGTTCCGCCCGTAACGATCTAATGACCGAGTTCAACGTCAGCAGCACCGTCGCTCTCCTCCCGTTGACGATGTACGTCCTCGCCATGGGGTTCGGGCCCGTCATCGGTGGCCCTTTATCAGAAACTCTCGGTCGTTATCCCATCTACTTCGCCAGTGTTCCCTTAGGAGCCTTTTTCACCATCGGCGCGGGTTTCGTTCACAACATTGGAGGGCTGTGCTTTCTTCGCTTCATGGCAGGACTATGTTGGGGTCCTGTACTTGCTGTTGCGCCGGGGACGTTGTCCGAGACGTTTACGCCACAGAAGAGAGGGCCTGTGTCGGCGATCTTTATATTGATGCCGTTCCTGGGACCTGGATTAGGGTGAGTGTTTATCTTGACGTCGTGAACATGGCTAACGTGTTGTAGGCCGGTTATAGGATCTTTCGTCGTTAATCGCAAAGGCTGGCGCTGGACACAGTGGACATTGGTCTTCTTTTCCATAGTATCCATCATCATCACGGCCTTCTCGCACGAGACGTTTCACCCAGTTATTAAGCGCAGATTGGCTAAGAAGAAGGGCTTGAAGGTCGACCCTCCGCCGCCTATGGCTGCTCGATTCAGAATGTTTGCTCTCGTGGCGGTTGTGCGTCCTATTCGGATGCTTCTCTTTGAGCCTATTACTGGATTCATCTGTCTGTACGTGTCGGCTGAGTTTGGAACGCTTTTTAGCTTCTTCGCTGCGGTGCCGTATACTTTTGGAAGAGTGTACCAGTTCTCTATCGAAGAGTCGGGTCTGGTGTTTCTTTCAATCGTTATCGGCTGCGTTCTTGGACTCCTTACCGTCATGCTCTGCGATTTTTTCCTTTATCGCAAACAGGCGTCAAAGTATCCTCTGCACCAGATCCCGCCGGAGCATCGTCTATATCCTTCTATGATCGGAAGTGTTGGGTTGCCCATCGGTCTGTTCTGGTTCGCGTGGACTGCACGGCCGGGAGTTTCTTGGGCTAGTCCTGCGGTAGCGATGATTGTCTTTGCATGGGGAAATCTGTGCGTTTTCGTCAGTACGATACAGTATATTACGGATACCTATCATGGAAGCGTGGTTGCGAGCGCTGCCAGTGCGAACAGTCTTGCGCGGTATGGATTCGCGGGCGTGTTTCCGTTGTTCACTATTCAGAGTAAGTTGAGTTCACATTCCGTACCGGTACCAGGCTAACATGAATCAAGTGTATCAAAAGTTGGGAATCGACTGGGCTAGCAGTTTGCTGGGGTTCATAGCACTGGTGTTGCTGCCAGTTCCGTGGGTATTGTTCAAATATGGTCCAGGTATCAGGGCTAAGAGTTCTTACGAGACGGTGAAGTTTAGTTGAAGAAGTAATCGAATGCGAATTTGTTCTATAGAATTATAATAATGTGTAAAACCACCATCGAACACAGCCAATTGTCTATTTCTTAGAAAGCTCGATCAACTTGTAGTCCTTGTCTAGGTAGTACCACAGATCATACTTGGCCGGCCTCTCCGCAGCAGGAAGAACATTGGCCTTGGCAGGGAGACCAAACTTCTTGGTGGCATCCTTACTCTTGACGTAGCTCTTCTTGTACTTCTTGGTAGCGGTCTGGTTGTAGTTGATCTCGTTGGAGTCAACCTTGCCGCGGACGAGATCCTGCCAGTCGCCGTGGCTACTTTTGATGGTCTTGGCCATGAACTTGGCGTTCTGGTAGTCGCCGCCGACGATCTCGAGAACGTCATCTCCCCGGGCGACCTTGTAGTACTGATGGTGTTAGTTGAGTGTCGGAGGGGATTGATGGGGGACTTACGGTGAACCACTCGTAGAAAGTTTTGGCTAGACCGGGGCGGTACTTTTCGAGGTCCTCGACGGCTGAAGATGTTAGTTTGGGATCCTGAGAATGGAGGATGTGACTTACTGTCGACCAGAGCAGCAAGAGGGTCCTCGGTATCAATGCCCATGACCTTCCAGTCAGTCTCGCCACCCTTGGGAAGTTAGTAAACATGTCACCTTGACTAATGGCGTAAACTCACATCGTTGAGCGCAAGCCCTCCCAAAACCTTGACAGACTTCACCTGGCCAACATGCGCTGGGCTGTGTATGTCAGCTCCTGTTACTTCACACGCAATGGGGTACTTACGCCTCGGTGATATCGAACAGGTCGATGGGATCGTTGTCACCAGGGTATCCAGTAAAGTCGTGGTCAAAGTTGGGGCTCTCCCAAGTCTGAGGGATGGATCCATAGTGGAAAGGGTAAGACTTGTGAGGCCAGACGCTTTCGACGAAGCGAGGCTTGTCCTTCTTGTCATCGTGGAAGATGGGGTCTGGAGGCAGTTAGCGATATCTTTTGAATGGCTCTGGAGTGAAGTCGTACTGAGAGGCTCGTCGCGTCGGGTCTCAATCTTGCCATCGGTCCATCGAGGAATCTCAACGACGTAGCTCACGATGCGGTTGTTGCCCTTTTCAGGGTACAAGGGAACATCGTGCCAGAAGGAGACGGGCTGGCCATCTTTCTCTAGCCACACACGCCAGTCCTGAATATGTTAATAAGGCGCTCAAGTTGGTGATGGAGGATTACTAACAAGGGTGTTGCGAGCGCCAACTTCTCGAAGAGTGAATGCATCATAGTCAACAGACTTGGCCCTAGGCGCAAGAGAAGAACCAAATACCAGGGCTGGCAGCAAAGCCAGCTGCAAGAGTGAAGACGTAGCAACCATTGTAACCTGTCAATCAAAGAATGTAACGGCTGCGGAGTTGAGCTGCCCTGAGTAAATTTTGAGTTACATTGGCTTCCGGGAGGCTTTTTAAGCTTGAATCGAAAAAGGCCAAGACGGTGCATGGCTCGCGTGAGGCAATTCCTGACTTCATTGTCCCACGGTCTCGGTGACGGAAATGGCTATGGGAATTATCGCCGAGAGAGATGGATCGTTACCCCGGCCGATTCATTTAGTGCGTGAGATCCAACGGCGTGGTCGAGGTGCAGCACGTGCATCTGGAGTGTCGATCTTGGGGGACATGGGTTGTGCCAGTTGGTGATGCGAGATGGAGGCACGTGGGATATGGCGATAACGGGTAATGCATAGGTGCGTTGCACTACTGTAGGTCGACCTTATCATAACTCAGGTAGAGTTTAGGCAGATTCTAGGTGAAAGAGATGTTGATAATCTGGTTCAATCACACAATTGACTGTGGTGGTGGCCTGGCCCTCCTCCGATCGCGGGGCAACTAGAAGGCCAAAACTAAACATCATCAACCTGAGGACCTTGGAAGGACAAGGGCCCTGTTTTAAATACCCCATGAAGCTGAAGTAGAAGGCAGTCAATTGGAGCTGGCCGATAGCTGCCTCGACAAGGGGAGAGAGAAAGAGAACGACTAGCCGGTGGAACGACGTCGGCCAGCTTTGGTCGAGGCTCAAGCAGCGAGAGAGATGAAATGATAATTTATGAATTGTACGATATCCTGAGGCTTGGTTCAGCCAATGTATTAACCCTGAAGGATGTGAGCAATATCTAGCCCCTTGTCGGTAGCCCCCCCTAAAATACTAGTCGTACAGTCTCTTGCGGTCAAGTGGCCTCCAAGAAACGCTCTCACCCGCCTGCCCGGTTACCCTTTCACGCGAAGTCTTCTGTACTACCCCGCAAGGCACGGCTCTGACTGCGAGATGACCAACTTCGTCTTTGGGCCGTACATCTGCCAGCTGAAGACGAAGATGTTGAAGCATCCTCGCTCTTTCTGGTCCATCAAGATTTGATCCTCCGGGAGGGAGAGGTACATAGAGGTTATCTCGTGTCATTGAGCTTGCGAATCCTAAGACCTCTGGTCCCAGTATAAATACTTCCAGCACAAGTCCCAGGATTGCCAGGATCTCGAGAAATATAGTCGTAGTAAGTAATATGGCGATCCAAAGTCGGCTCGCACGGTAGACCTCGCGAGTCACAGTTACCGTCCCAATGGTCGTGTTCATGAAAGGTTGGGTATTGAATTCGTTTGGGGATGCTGTGTTATCATATTGCATGGCATTAAATGTTACGTTGGTGTGTCCAAGGGGGTTCAGTGTAGCGTGCCAGAAAGTATTGAAAGCAGTTGTGAATCGTCTTGAGAAGACATCAGGAAAAATGGAACGGTCCTTCTCTGACCATTCCCTGAGGTCTTGGCCCGCGAAGGGTTGATCTTCCTCCATGATGTAATTTTCCGTGGCCGAAGCTTTGTCACCTCTCATCTCCCCTGATGCCTTTGGCCATAGGGAAATTGCTTGCTGCATCGCTGTTGGACTTTTGATCATGAGCTTTGGTAGACGGTTAGCGGAAATATCGCCCTTAACACGTCGTTGCCGGTGAGCGAAGCAGCTTCTTGCTGAAGGACGTGGTCCGCAGTGGATATCCGTTTCCAGCAAGATAGTTTGCATAGTACAGTTGATCGCCGACCAAACGGAAGGTCTGACATCCCTTTTGCTAAGATAAAGCATGTGCAATGGAGGTGGACTATCGAGGCTTGTCCATTCTTTCCATGATATTGGGCTCGTGACATTAGCGAAGAATGTAGTAGCGGCGTCCTCGTTGTCGACGTCGAGAGTGACGTTGTCGCTAACGAAGACGCATTGAAAATCAATATAAGACGTCTGGACAGAGAAGTTGTACCGTGTTTCTCCACTCGCTAGGGAGAGGCCTTGTACCTTTATGCCCAATAATGATGCGTAGTAGTCAACACCCTTCTCAAGAGCCTCCTGGTCGACATCATACGTCTCTCCCATCTTTTTGCCTCTTTTCCACTGGGGAATCTTTGGCAAATCCCATAGGTCCCGGGAAGATCTCTTCTGCTCAAGGGATGAAAGAAGACTTGATGAACACAGCGCAGCAACACTACCTTTGGTATTCCCTGAAGATGTCCAAGAGTTATAGCTGGACACTTGATAACTTGGGTGGAAGTAATTTATAGTGCCGGTCGATGTCGTTGTACCATTACCGAAGAAGAGAATTCTAGATGCGCTCTGCCCCCCTAAAGGCGACATTGCCCAGGTCAAAAGAATGGTAACGCCAATAATGATATGGGTGCGAATGGAAAACACACGCTCGAACGCTGAGGCAAAGCTCTGGCTGCCAAAGATCTGTTCCAGGACTGCAAGCCCAACACCATCCGGCCGCTCGAGGTACCAACGGGCAAAGTTCTTGTAAAATCGACTTGCTACAGCCGCAAACAGGATAGGGTATAAAGAAGGGCTTATTCTAGTTAGCTCAAGAACCCTTTGGCCGTAGTCTGACTTTGGTTGGCCATCAAGGTAGAGCGCTACGTGAGCGAGAACTGCGCAATATCTTAGCACATGTAATATATAGTATGGACACGCGGGTTACGAGGGGAAAAGCCTACCAACGAAACATATCGGAACCAAAGTCAAGAATAGATCCCAAGCCCATCCTACGAACCAGGTAAAATTTGATGGGTTCAGTTTTTCAGGGCTACGTTGCCACAGCGAATCCGAGGTCACGGCGTTCTCCGTACCTTGGGGAGGGCTAACCTTGTCGTTCTCAGTGCTGTCAATGGGGCCTTGTTTTTCGATTGGAGAATAATTGATTCCATGACCGGTATTGGCTCTCATTGTTCGGTATTAATATATGTGGATGTGGAAGTTGCCGAGATTATCGTTTATAGAACATACCAATATTTCAGAAGAACGCCAAGAGACAGCAAAGCGACGATCATGGCAGCGACACAAATTCCTGCCACTGCCCCTGGCCTTATTAGACCTGTATCGATATTGGAATCTCTGTCGTAATCTGGAAGAGCAAACGAATAGGTAGGCGCCATCGACGTAGGTTGCACAAGAGTCATCGCGTCCATGGATGTGTGTGGTACTTTTCTTTTGGAACCCAGAAACTGAAGACGGTTTCTCTCGATCCTCGATGGCATTGCCGCGGCAAGATAGTTTTGCGGACATCCAGTGTTGCACGCATTAATCCCACAGCATCCTAAAAAGGGTGGATCTGTGCCTGTACAAGTGTACCAGATTTGGACGCCAGCAACATTCTGGCAATCTTGTTGGAAAATGTCGGCATACGTATCTGGATCAAAACTCGAAGCGCGTAAGTCATCTTCTAAGCATATGCCGCTGCCATCTGCGCAAGGATTGCGGGTACAGCATCCAATGAACTGATCCCAAGTATCTTCACAGATGTAGAATTTGCCGCCTTTAGGGCAACTGAGTCCAAAATGATCGATGACCGTGGTGTAGTTGTGCGACATTTTGTCAGCCAGAATGGATCTGACCTCTCCCGAGATAGAAGATATAAGAAAAAGATAACACAGGGAAAACAAAAGACGACATCGGGCTATCTTAAGGTTTGAGAGAACCCATCGAAAAAAGAGGCTTGGGTGGCAATCATCGAGGCGTGGTAATACACATGAAGGGAGACAAAGAAGACGCGTTGGTTGGATATTCAAAGCCGCATCACCAAAACTAATCGTCTTGGCAGAACGCCCACTGCGGCTGAACTACCATCATTAAGCAGTGATAGGCATAAAAGCTAAGTGTTGGGCCAAGCTGACTTGCCATCAGAACTGACTCGGCCACCAGTCTCAAGCTTGTGAAACAATGGATAATTACTGAGGCTGAGCTAATGTACACTTTCTCACTGCGCCTGAAACTTTCTCGGCCAAGAAGAACCGCCGTCGGGGTCGTAGGGACCCGAAGAAGACCGAGTGGTGGTCCATATCAGCAGACTCTTGACTTAGCTTAAGAACTAGAGGCCCAAGTAAATGCTTCTCTTAAAGATGTGACAAAGGAGGATCTGAGAGAAAAGGAGAATACATGCAGTTAAAGGAATGCTGGGTTGATCACGTCTTCTATAATTAGTGACTATAAAATAACTCTTAGACAAGATAAAATTACCCAAATATCATCATAAGATTGCCGAAGAATTGTGCCACATATCAGTGGGCTTTGGATAAAGCTGCTACTTAGGTGACAACAAATAATGCAATAGACGCCTTCTTGTCTTGTCTGATAGTATTCTTCGGACATGTGGAAGGAACATGGTCCGGAGGCCCGAGCCGCAAAAGTGGACCCGACGGGTCCGAACCCGGGACAATCGACTAGACGGGCCGGTGGTCTTCAGCCAGCTAGAGTTAAGAAAGAAAATCCATGCTGATACTTTAAAGAGAAATCAGCAGGGAGGAATGAAGTTGAAATAAGATGATAGCTCCCAGGTAAATGTCAACAATGAAGTACGGTTAAAGCTGGATAACTTGATAGCATTATAGACCAACGTCAAGCTAGGCGCCAGGTAAAAGACTCAAACAGGTAGTAATCAATGAAGGGGCAATTAAACACGACGCATAAAGTTAGTCTGCTGGTCAAGGCAATGAGAAGCACCAGTTGTGGTCACCTAGCTCGTGGTCTCGTGGAATGGTCGAAGCGACAGAAGCCAACTCTAACACAAGCTTGCTGCGAAGGCTGCCTCAAAGGCAAAAACTATAGTATATGCATTTGAACTATCCGATTTAGAGGATCAGTTTGTTTCCAGTTGACGATTCGTAATAAAAGCGTGTAGAACAAGGTGATCATGGGTGACTAGTTATTAGTATCTTGGCTGTCTAGCTATCTAGTCGCAATTGCTTGCGGCAAGACTTAGTGTAGCGTAGTCATTGCCTATAATTAAATTGTAAGACCAATCTTAGTCGGCCTGGTCACCATTGCGGGAAAAAGATACCACTGAGATCTGTGATCACCTGCCGCGGAAAATGCAAAAAGAAATCGACAACGGCCGGATTCGAACCGACGCTCCCGAAGGAACTAGCTATCGAGAATTCGAGGCTAGCGCGATAACCACTCCGCCACGTTGCCATATGCTTTGCTAATGCTGTTGATGAATAAGTTTGGAACCAAACTGTGCATATTAGTTTCTGCGCTTGGATTATCAGAGCTACGCAGATCTCTACCACCCCAACTTACCAGGAAACTCTCGGCATGCCTCGCTGCTCAATGGCTCCGTGTAATCTGGCGGCTATGTGAGAGATGCTTGACACGACATTACCTGTGAGCCATCGCGGATGGAATCCTCACACTACATAAAGATTGGTCTCAAGTCTCACAGTTCTGTTACGGGATCATCCTTCTTTTCCAAGTAGAATCTCCACAAGAATACCTACGTTCAAGTGGTGTAAGCCATTTCGTGGATGGTAATGAGGTACCACTCGAACCCCAACTACCTAACCATGATTTGACGAAATCTGCACGCAGTCTTTGAGTACACACCCTTCATTGCCGCAGCACAAAGCGGGCGTTCCTATTACTTTGTGTTGTTTGAACAGATATCAATTGTTGTTATAACGGTACGTACCTTTTTGTGGCTTATCACTTAAAATAAGGTTGTGGAGCGTGCGGTCACTCCCGCTTCCTTGATTAGAACTCGCTGTTAATGGGAAGGAGAGTCGCGAAGGAGAGATGCATCCTGAAATAAAGATAAGTTTCTATAAATCTGGGATAAATATTAGCATAAGTGTGGCATTAATATATCAGGTCTTCTCTAACATCATTATAATCCTTGTCATATTAATTACTGATATATAAATTGTGCTGATCTATTCCGTCAACTGCGCAGGTTTGTTCATATTGCAAAAAACCCATCTATCCCTCCGACCAGTCATTACAGATGCAAGCACCTTTCTCGCCTAGAACATCTTCCAGTTCTTAAGGCCTATATCCTAATTATTCAGAAGATTCGACCATCCTGCCCGCAGGCACAGTCCCGTCTCTTGTAAGTTAACCCTTTCCATCGAGTCGGCGGAGCGATGGCGAATGGCTATTTCCCTTAGAGGGTCCAACTACAAGATTACGCTAAGAAGACTGCCTAGAGTAGTATTAAATGCTTCTGTGCACTAATTGTATGTTAAAACCCTTTGCGATGGGAGAATTCCTCTTGAGAGTCGGGCTTTGATGATCGAATGGCCTCCTAGACCACAGGTCGTGTTATTGCTTCATGGGCAGTGTCAATGTAGATGTTACGAATTGAAGATGATGCTCTGTATTGCTTTGTCACATCTTCCGTGTACAAGAAGACCCCCGGATTGTCCAACTCTAGGGCGGTCTCTGCAGGGTTCGCGGAGATCGCCAAGGTCATGACACTCAACTACATGTTTTCTTCATCATAATAATGGAGCTCAGGCCTACTCCAGGCGAATCTATCTCAGAGAGGGCATGCGAGGTAGAGACGGTGGGCGATTGCGACAAGATATCGAAACCCTCCCACGGCTATTGCTAAGGAGTCTCTAAAAGCCTAATACCTCGCGGCGTGGCTGGATTTACAAAACATCGGCAGCGCTCATCACCCATTCAACAGTCACGAAAATGACCGGGCCGGAGTTTGAAGACGTTGAGCTTAGTAAACATAGGCCCAAGATCTTGGATAAAAAAATAGTATCCCATTGAATGAGTGCTTTCCTTGGGTTGAATGGTAGGCTGTGCCACCGGGGATGCCCTCCTTGATGGTAGGACCCTATAAACGCCAGAGATCGCGATTGTGTATATAACACAGCAGTATACACCCCGCCAAAGTAGCCATACTAAGTAAAGAAGGTCGAGGAGAAGACACCCAAGAAGAGGGCCCGCAAGGTCTAGCCACGACAGCCTTCCTTTTCATCTACGATTTTGCTTCGGTAGCACTGAGCAGCGAGTAAGTCGCATAGAACAAAATCGCGCATATGTGGATTTGTTCGGATATAGACCAGAGTGGTGAGTTCTAGCCCTGGCCATGGCTGCTGGATAGATTGGCAGAGAGTTGGGTGTTCTGTTATTGGAAGCGCAGTGGTTGATGTTGCAGAGTCAGTGAAGCGCAAACAGCAGAACCGGAGAAAGTCAGCTTAAACTTTACGGTATTAATGTACCACATCCGAAAAGGAACAGACGATCCGAGCAAGATCACGGAGACATCTAAGATATTGATGCAAGGAAAAATTATTACTGTGCAAGATAGGAGTCACATTATATATTATCACTTAAGTAAGTCTTGAACATGAAATGAAGGAAATTTCTTGAATCAACTCTGTATTCTCTCTCCTGTTCTAAACTCCAACAAAATGAGACGACAGCCCCAGATGAGAGATTTTCTGACCCTAACTGACATGTTTACCGAACACAATGTCTAAGGAAACTACCTTAACATGGAGATGACAGCGTCGGAACTATATCTATATGTTACCTATGGACCTATGAGAGATGAGCCAGACCTTATCCAGTCGTGGGATCGCATCAGAGGGTTGGTCCAGAGATAGCTCGAATCTTTTGACGCAACTAGTAAGAAGGTAACAGCAATTATGTTGCTTAAACATAGCCTCTTAAGTGCCCTGCACCTAAATCCTACGGCTATTTCTATTTCTATCAAATACTGCGCCTTGTAATGACAAGGGAAGTCGCAAGTATGTTGGCTGTATCTCGAACACTTTGAGTAGTGCCTTGTGCTTCGCATTGAGTAAAAAGTGATTCAAAGCAAACCCAAATATAGTTATCGCAAAGAGTGCGGAGGATGAGATGCATCAAACAAAAACTGGGCATTGCTGTCTGTTCCTTTCGCCACGCTCAAGCTTCCCAACGCACTAAAGCCAAAGTATTATTTAAAAAGCGATAAGGTTATCACCTTCAAACTTAGCAATCTCTTCATGAGAATTGCTTTCGTCCCCGGACTCCTGAGTATCACTGGAGGATTCATCGCCAACCTCGGATGAATGTTGTGTTTCCTCATCCGTCGTTTCGGCGATGAACTCCTCGGTGTCGTTGTTCCACACAGCTGATACAACACGGAACATTGTATTTTGTGCCCACTCTTCCACACGCTTCATGGCCATGCAGTCGGGACAGCTTGTCGAAACGCCGACTGTCCCTACGAGGAATCGCTTGAAGAGGTGATTCTCGCGTCGCCGAGCAAAGGTGTTGGCATCAGCTGTGGTGAGCTTGATGAGAATGGCGGGCGTAGGCTCATCGCGCGCGAGAGCAGCCAGGTCGAGGTAGGTGAGGTCATTTGCCTCCTCCTCTTGGCGGTTTATCCTCTCCGATTCCTCGGAGTTCTTTCTTCTCACCTCCGCAAATGCTCTCTCATTTTCGTGGACGTTTATAGGGTCACGGCAAATGGCTGTGTTATAGCCATATCGCCAGTTACGACCATGACGAGGCATATTGGGTGATATTAAAGGTGGAAGGTAAAGAAGATGGGTGAATAGGAATGGAAAGTATAGAAGATGGGTGGATAGAAGTGTAAGGCATGGAAGATTGGTAACTGGAGTGAAGTATAGTGAGAAGGGTGTAAAGAGGAAAAAAGAATTGGATCTTTGAGGAGCGAGAACTGGGATTTTATAGGGATTCCATGAAGTTAATTCTAAATTACGTGGCATTAGTAGAGTTTTCAATCTTCACACGAACGAGGAGTCATCTTGAAAAGCTTGCATGCACGTAAACAATGGGCATGTTTTAGGATTTATGCTGCAAGTATTGACTCATTTGAGAAGTTTGTAAGTTTCGGTGGAATTCAGAATATGCCTGCGAGAGCAACAGATGGAATGCTGCATAATCATGACCGGCACATCCTCACAGCTTCTGCCACCTTCCATTCAATTATAAAGAAGGTGATCGAGAAGAATTAAGTATATGTGTTTATAAGTTCAGAGACTTTCCTGCAGGTTTAGGTTGACACGTACCATCATGTTCGCGCGCGAGCTGAGCGACACTTATACGCAGACTCCAACACTAATAGAACCATGGTGGTGTTCTTCATATCCCCTCATGGAAGAGCTTGAATCACTTTCACCTACCTTTCAAACTTCACTGGATCACTGTTTAAAATTTAATCGTCTTGAAGTGACTAGGCAGAATAGGGGGCGAAAACTGAAGTACTTCGATATGCACTCATGCACTGCACTTCGGCCCTTTAAAAGGTAAAGTAGCAACAAAAACCTCAAAGTTTTTCATGTTCACCAACTTAATCAATGAGTCAGACTCTTCAATTCTGGTGGTATAAAAGCCCATCCCTCCCCTCTTGTCTTGAACCAGAACTTCTTCCTCTTTCAACCACACTCCGCCAGAAATCAGTTCTTCATTCAGACACTCCAGAACTTCTTTCTCTCAGAACCACCTACTCATCATCCCTCTTTCTCGTCTATACCATTCTCTACATCCTTACCTTCTATAACCCTTACCTCTCAACACTTCACTCCCGACTCTTCACACCAGCAATCATGAACGTCGACGATCCCGCCAATCCCATGAAGTGGAGTCTCCCAATGTCGAAAAAGGTCCGGAAGGAACAGACTCTGCTACGGCAGAAGCACGATATAGAGACAATAGGTGTCCACCGCGAACAGCTATCAAACCTCTCGCGCGGTCACTACAACATGGACCTGCTCGCCAAGATAGTCTCAGTCAAGATCGACATCTTTGAGGTCTGGTGCGAGATACCTGGCTTCCAGCTTTTCCTTAAAAGAATTCTGCATCTCAAGGAGGGCACACCCAGCAACACGGCACTTCTTCGCACCCAAGAGTGGGCGATGAACCTTGCGTATCAAGCGCGGCGTAGCCAGGAGGAGGAGGATGCCCCAGAACCCCCAGAGGAGCCCGAAGAAGACAACAGTGCTTCTATTGTGGAGAGCGGGGACGCTGGAGAAGACGGTCCTCACTTTGAGGGGGATGACCTTATTGCCTTTTAGGCATTTATAAACATTGGTGTTGGAAATTTGAGGAGTTTATTCGGCGTTAGGGTATTGACCTTGTTTGTCTAAGGGTAAAGATTGGAGTTTATCATGGCTGACACCTTGCTTCACTATGGGTAGTCACCATTGTCGGTTATGGGAGTTTACTAGGATACCATGGTCATGCTTTGAGAGTTCTTGATATTCTAGTGTTCACTTGCATATACATTGAACACAGATCTATTCCCATATCAATTCCTGCATCAAGCACGGAACTCTAAATTATAAACGCGATGAATTATGTACATGTCGTAAAGCAAAAAACCATCTCCTCAAGTCCACGTAAACTTTCTCCTCTTAAAGACACTGGGAGTACCACTCGTTGGACTGGACGCACTTGTAGGGTGACTCGCACTCAGTGGGACCGTCGTAGTTCTTGCCGCCGCACTGGTAGTAACGCTTGACACCGCTGGTGCCGGTTCCGACGGGGCCGGAGGGAGCAGTACCGGTGGGAACGGCGACGGGAGCGGGAGCAGTTGTCTCGGTGTTCCAGCGGTAGGTGTAGGCCGAGCTGCTGTGGCGGATGATGGGGACGCGGGCGGTGGGCTCGGTGGGAGTGTCGGTCACCTCAGCGGCGTTCTGCTCGCCAGAGACACTAGTGGGCTGAGACTGAGTGCCGTTGTTGGGGACTTCGTAGGTAGGGATAGCCTCCTCATCCTCATCACAGTCATCATCGTATTCGTCGTCAGCGTCGGTGGGAACGGGAGCGGAAGAGTCGTCGTCAACGGGAGCCTGGGTAGGGCTGGTCTGGGTGCCGTTGCTGGGAACCTGGTAGGTAGGGAAAGGGGGCTCCTCGTCCTCGCAGTCTTCATCATCTTCGTCATCAACCTCAGTGGGGATAGAGGCAGGGGCAGTGCGGGTCTCCAGAGTGGTCTGGGGAGCAGAGTTGTTCAAGAAAGTGGTGGCAGGGAAGCTGGTTTCAGCCTCGGGGACAGAGACAGCCTCAGACTCGGTGTAAGCGGGCTTGGTCTTGGTCTGGAGAGTAGTAGCGGGAGCGGCAGTCTCGGCAGCAGCAGTGGTCTCAACGGGGGCGGCTGCGCTGGTGGCAGGGGCGCCAGTACCAGCGGCAGCGAGGATGCTGGAGACACTGGTCCAAGCAGGCTTCTTCTCGTACTTGTCGTTGTAGAGGAGGGCCTCACCGGCACCGCTGAAGGTGTCGGGAACCCAGCTGTACTTGTCAGAGATACCCCAGACAGTGACACCAACACAGCCCTTGACGTCGAGACAAGCTCCGACAACGTTGGCAAAGTCGTCACCCTGGGTCTTGAGAGCGGCCTCGGAGGCAGGGACGGAAGCGTGACGGATGTCAAGCTCGGTGAAAGCAACCTCAACATCAAGAGCAGTGAAGCGCTTGAGGACGGTGGTGAGGGCAGATCGAGAGGGGCTCTGGCCGACGATGAGATGGCCTTGGAAGCCAACACCATCAATGGGGGCACCAGCCTTCTGGAGGATCTCGACAATCTCGAGAGCACGCTCGGTCTTGGCGCCGTTGTTCTCGAGGTTGTAGTCGTTGTAGTACCTTTGGCTGTTAGATGGATACTGGTAAAAGTGGCATATAAACTTACAGCTTGGCATCGGGGTCGGCCTTGCGGGCAGCGTTGAAGGAAATGGCGAGGTAGTCAGTTCCCAGAGTCTTGTAGAAGACACTGTCGCGCCACTCTCCGCTGTCGTCGATAGCCTCGTTGACTACGTCCCAGGCATAGCAGTCGCCCTTGAAGTGACCAACAACGTTGGAGATGTGAGCCTCAATGACGCTGGTGAGTTCCTCCTTGGAGAAGCTACCGCTAGACACTACTCCAGTTAGAACAAACAATCCTTGACCACTGCAACAGATAACTCACCCCAGTTGGGCAGCTGGCTGTGCCAAGTCAGAGCATGGCATCGCAGAACCTGTCCGTTCTTCTTTGCGAGATCCGGCACAACATCCGCCTTTGTGTAAGTGAACTGGTCCTGGCTAGGCTCGGTAGAATCCCACTTCTGGCCGTTCTCAGGAACGAGCTGACCGAACTCGTCGGCGTTGTCGGCAAGCTTCTTGTAAGTCGCGTCGCTCAAGTATCCGTTGTCGACGGCACTGCCAAAGTACTTAAGGCCAGCGGCCTGCGCCAGGCTGTTAAGTTGGGCCGAGACGGGGCTCGAGGCCAAGAGTCCGAGAAGAGCTGTCTTGTGCATTTTGAATGAATGAATGAATGAATGAATTGAGTAAAACAAACGAACGAATGTATTTTTTTACTACAAGTGAAAAAAGAAAGAAAGAATGGTGAAAAAGAAACCACACAAATCGCGTTCAATAATTCTTCATGTCTAGATACAGGCCGGGCTTGTCGTCTTGATATAGGTAAGGGACATCAACAACAAACCCCGATCAACAAGGCCCATGTCTTGATTAATCGTCCCACAAGCATACGAAAGCTTCGTCCCCTTTACCTGACGGTGAAATTCAGTCCGTCAGTCATTTTCCGTCGAGATGCCGGAGAGACCCCTGTCCCATCTCCGCTTCGTCTCAGGTTCGTGACAAGGGTGCACTTTTCTCGGACCACCGTTTCCGAAACCGGTAATCTAGGCCAATGTCAAGGAGCTTATCGTGGGCGAAGCTTTGTAGGATCGTCCCAGCTTGTGCTGACAAGTCGGGTCAATTGGCAGATTAACTGTCGTAGTTTTTGGTAAAAAACTGGATGTTCGGCAACGTCAGATTGTTGGTTCCCTGCTGGTGGGTATAGACCGTTTAACCCCTTGTTCACAACCAATAGATCATGATGACTTTCTGGGAGATACCTAGCACAGGCTTTTATTAGTTCAGGAACAGGTGGGAACGCTACTATCAGGTCTTAGTCCAGCGTTTATATATGCACCTTGTGCGGCTCATCACCAACGATTGAAGCGCTTCTGTTCTCTTCTCGGCGAGTCGGAACTGATCAAACGTTTCTCAAAGAGGAAGCTAAAAATGACTGCATTCTGGAATGCGACTCTTGGGTAGTATCGCGATCGGCAGTCCAGATACGTAACTGTCGATCCTCCCCTTTCGTGTTTCAGATACCCGGCGCTAGCAAACGTTCGTGTAGCTTGTTTTTGAGTTATTTCGTCTCGACCGTTATGATGGGGTCGTCGATGGGGCTGTTGGACTGGAGTTGTGGGAGATTGATTGATGGAATCTCGCTTGTCATCCTGAGTAAATACGAAATTTTAAAGTGCGACTGGGGATCATATTCGAGAACAAGCAATTTGAATCCTGAGGCTGAAAGATATAATACAATAAATTGATTATAATGGAAAGGCGCGACAAATTCTATAGTGACCAATACAACATCCAATCCAATCCCAGTCAACTTGCATAATTAATGTGGGAGCTCTATAAGCATACAATAATACAAAGACCTATACAAGACTTGACATTTAGCCGAAAGTCAACAGCGGCTAATTGCCTGCCTTGCCAAGGGTCTTTGTAATGTCTGTAATCTTTAAATCCTCGAGCGTTTCCTTCCATAGCTTCTCGGTCATTCTTTGACCGGACTCAGTGTACATAAGGACAGGATACCTAGTTTCATATTAGCAATTATACCAATAATCGTCGCATGAATCAAAACTTACGGGCGAATCTCCCAGTCTCCAAAAGAACCGTGGCTTTCCTTCCCAAGCATCAAGGCCGAATGCAGATATTGCCTCGTTCCATCAACCACATTCCTCCCAAGTAACGTATTAGAGAGGTAGACGATCATTTGCGGCACCCATTGGCCCTTTGCTTCGCGCATAAGAGCCGTTCCCCTGGTTGCGCTGGGGTTGACGACGTTGATGATGACCTCGTTTGAGTCGACGATCTCCGCAAGTTTTGAAACGCCCATGATCAAAAGAAGTTTGGTAATTCCATATTGGCTCATACCGTCGAAGCCCTCTGGTGTGTCAACAGCATCAAGGACACTGCCAGCTGGTTCTTTCATCTTTGCCCACAGCCCCATGTCTGAGCCAACGATGGTCAAGCGGCCAGGCGTGGAAGAGAACTTGGTGCCTTTTAAAGTAACACTGTTTTTGGCGCGCAGGATAGGTACCAGAAGAATCGCCAGGAGCATCGTGTTGATGTAGTTGACCTGAAGCGAAATCTCCCGTCCATCTCCACCGGCACGTTGATACGATAGCTTGCCGCATCCAGCGTTAAGGACAACAACATCCAAACGGTCCAACGTATTGCAGCGGGAAGCAAACTGGCGTACAGAATCAGAAGACTCCATGTCAAGAATCCATACGAAGATTTTGGCCTCTGGAAATTCAGCCTGTAGTTGTCTTGCAGCGTCGTCTCCCCTCTTCTGAGAGCGCACAGCCAGGATGAGTTGGCTCAAACCAAGTTGGAGAAATTGTCGTCCACATTCAAGACCAAGACCTGAGCTGGCTCCTGTGACGATGGCTGTCTCGCCGTTAAGGTTGACGTGGGATGGAATCTTGGGGACGTTGTGGAAGACTTGCTTCCAGATGGTGAACGGCAAACCGGCTGCCCACTTGGCGTTGTTCTTCATATGAGCGGACATGCTGAAGTATAGTATATAATATTTGTGTTAATGATGAAAGAAATGTGTGTCTTAAGAGGTGCTAGTAATTGATAGAAATGATGAATCTTGTGAGTGTCTGAATATCCAATTTGAACGAAGTCCGGCTTCTTCTTATATCCATCAACTGCCAACATAGCCACTCCCCAGATCGTCCGTGATAAGATACATTCTCCGAGTCCCACTATAAGGAACTTTTCTGAAATCGCGGATTGCTTCATCACAGTTAGAGGACACGGATAGATTTGGCGCGAATGGAGATAAGGCCAATCTAGCGTGATCAAGATCTTTTTCGATTTATGTGATTGGCTGTTAACTCGCTCAAGTACCCACTGCAAATGCTCTTAGCCAATAGTATAGTGCGAAATAGTTCCTAGATGGAGATCATTCAATTCGGACGCGTATTTGGAGACAAGATCGCCAGAACTATTACTATAATAGGTTTAGCTTTACAGCCCTTTGAGAGATGAGATCTAACTCCATTACATTGGAATTAGGACCAACGTTCCTCCATCATCGCGAAGCCGAGTCATCGGCAGCCACGGATTTACCAAAAAGTTCCTCGCTCCACGGATGTCACTTCTGCAGGGTCTCAGCCTTATCCATACATATCTTTGCAAAAAGATCTAGCTATGGTTTCGCAACTAGCCGCCCTTGCCGTTAGGCCCGCAACAAGGGTGACGACGCCTCACAAGGCTGTGAATCTTCCAGTCCATCACAGTGACGATGAATGGGAGTCTGTTTATCCCATTATCGAGCGCTTATACGTGCGAGAGCGGAGAAAGCTTCGTCATGTCATGGAGATAATGGAGGGGAAGCATAATTTCAAGGCAACGTGCGACACCGCCTGTCTTCTGCCTAGTTGATATCGTGGATTTGTGGCTTACATCAAATACAGTATTCAGATGTATAAGAAACGGTTTACAAAGTGGGGATTCTCTAAGAATAAACCAAGATCTACATCTGGCAACACCCGCATCACGCCACAGAACCAAAAGAGCCAAGCTATCATCTGCACAAGACCAGCTCCCAGACAGACCCTGCTTGTCTCCCCCAAACTAAACCCTTCTGCTGCAGCCAGTCTGGAGTTTCTATCATGCATACACAACTGGAGCACATCATTCTTTGAATCCGTAAATGCCTATGAGTTCTCACTATCACAAAACCATATGCTGGCACCACCCCCCGGCGCAAAAGGAAATCGGTACGATCCAGAGCAGTTGAGCTTTGCCTTTCGAATCATCGTCGAGCTTATTAAATCCGGCCAAGGAGTTCTCGCCGGCCGCTTGACTCGAAAAGCCTTTATCGATATGGAAGCGATGCTACACGTCGAAGGACCCTTGTTTATCTGGAATGTTTTGGAAATCGCCTATACAATGGCCAATCTTGGCCAGACCCGGTTACTCGACATGCTTCTACTGCAGCTAATTCAGCTAGCTAGCAATATCTACGACATGACGCATCCCGTCGCAAAGATGCTGCGTGCCTTGCGAATGGCGGTGTATACATGGCAAAAGGACTCGAAACTACCGCCAGTACCGGTGCTTGAAAAGGCATGGGAGCTAAATGCAAGCGTTGTTATGAAAAATGTCGACTCGCGACTCTTGCTCATGTATTATCGCTTGGTATGGGACTCGTCTTGTATCAGACTACCCGCGGAACAGGTCAAGGGGATCGACAACTGGTTTGCCACATTGTATAACAAGGTCCCATTCAACGATTCACTCTTCCAAGAGATTGTTCTTTCCAACCACCCAGATCTGCTACTCCTCGGACCGGACGATGAGATAGTCCCGCCTAAAGACTATGAGGCTATCAAACAGATTTGCATCTCGGGGATACAACATCGAAGTACATTGAACTACGACAAGCCTGAAATGAGTGCTCTGGTGCGCATAGGGCTGTTAAAGAGTCGGATTTTGGAAGAGGCTATAGAACACTCAACCGACGCGAGTATACCGCGATACCAGCTATACCACATGCAGCGGTTCCTAGCTCGTGTTACTGCATACCTATTGAAGGTTCTTACCGAGGTGGATTTGGAGCGTGGGTTCGACGTTGAGATTGCAATGGACAGGATGCGCAGCATCATCGCCATGCGCGAATTTGGATACGATACCACTTCGCCGCAGGTAATACATGACATGTGGCAGCTGGAGGCCTTGTTGCGACAGGAAGGGCATCATTCCGAGGCGTCTAAGATCCGCGGTGAGACGCTTAAGAGGCTGGAGGAGTATGTGGGTGAGGTCCCTATAGATATGGTCTAAATACTGGGAAAGAGTAGAAACACATGTACTACGTAAGATACCTTGGCTATAAGTATAGCCTTTAAACATTTAATCACCAAACAGGGCCTTCAGATCCACTCCAAGTTAAGTATACGAACTACTTTATTATTCGTTGCCACAATAACGCCATAGCCCGACAATGTGATAAGGCTCTCGACAGCAACGGAGTATTTACTCATACCCAGACCCTTGATTAAATCATGCAACACCAGGACATGCTACTCATCGTGTATTCCTACTTGCTGGCTTCATCCGTGTCGTGGCTTTACTGATCTAAATCCCCAAGCAACGCCGCTCCCGCATCGTCCAAGTTAGGGTACTTGGAGAGCATCCAGAATTGCCTCCAGAACTGGCGCGCATCTTCATGCTGCGGCATGTATTTCCGCAAAAGCGTCTTCCATTCTACGTCGTGCTGCGACAGGCCTATTCCCGTGCATGCATATTCCCACCAGACCGGATAATAGCCACTGTCTTCCCAGTCGATAATGCCCGTCAGGTTACCGTCTTCAACCATAATGTTCAAAGTGGTCAAATCTCCATGGGTGAAAGTGTAGGGCGCCGCACAGGGCATGCGCTCCCGCAGTCGTTGGCGGGCCCTTTGGGGAACGCCCTCCAGCGACTTGGCCATCTCTTCCCAGAGCTCATCATCTGTGCTGAAAGGTCCATGAGGGATGCCGAAATCGCTGGAGAATAAAAATGCTGAGTATATCGGTTTGCCTCCTAGACTTTGTAGCCGGGGCGAGCAAAGTTGCCGGAGCTGGAGTAGAAAGTCGGCTGTTTGTTGTGCGACCCGGTCTTTTGCAATGTTCGACATGGATGCCCAGGCAGCACTAAGCGGCTGACCACGAACGCGATTCGTAATGATGAAATACCGCCCGTTTTCCTCACCCCATTCTTCGACAATGTTGGGAACGGGGATGGTGGTTTTTTCTTCAAGATAACGGATATTTACGGCGTCGAAATTGGGCGGACTAGCTGATCGTTCCTTGAGGACCAGTCTGGATCCTAATGACCATACCCCGCGATCACTTGCTTCATAGAAGAGCTTGATATTGCTTTCATAGCAGCAAGCTTTTTGTCGCTCACGAGTCCAGCTACACGCTGTACATGGCTTTTCGATAGTCATGGTCACGTAGATGCTTGGTAATATGTAGAAGCGTTTTGGTAGCGAGGTGAGGATGGAGGACGGTTGGTAACGGCATTTCAACCACTAAAACTGCGGAAGAATACCAAACCCGAAAACCGACTGGGCGCCATGGAGAGTTGTACGTAACAAGTTCATGATGTACCCGAGGGAGTCAGATTCTGAAAGCCTGTATTATCGTAAGGACGACTGGACATCGATATTACGAGATGCAATCCGGAACAACATCATCATGTGCGGGTTTGTACATTCTTCCATGGCGACGTAGGTAATGCGCGACACGTGTGAAGGCGGTCAAGAACCGGACAAAGATGTGATAAGGTCCCTGACATGACGTTCAAAGCCAGAACAAAAAAGGAAATTTATCACACGAGCAATGAATGAGACGTAGCGACTGACTTATGTCATGAGATCAAGACGATTCAACCTAAACGCCGTGAGTCTATACTCTATACAATGCCTTCCCCAATGCATCCCCTCAACATGTCCTTATAATTACAATCGCCTGATACCATCATGAATCGCGTCCCAGCCGCTCCTCGTCATCCTCGGTTAACTCGTATGCGGGGCGGAAGCTCTCTCCATTTTGCCCTTCCTTCTTTAGATGGGGATTCGGGTGGGTATCCTTTTTACCACCTAGACTCGTGTATCCCTGGTCGTATAGAGGGCAATAATCGATGCCGAGATGTCGGATAAACTGGCTGTGTTAGTGCTCGGTTCAGCGATGTCCTATGATCAACTTACAGCCCAGATTTGTGCTGTTCGCGCCATTGTTAGCCATTGTTCGTTTAACAGTTCAATGCTTCGATACCAAAACATCGTAAGATCGAGAACGTACCATAATGCCAGTCAATAACTGGATGTATCCTCATAAACGACGGCCAGCCAGCGTCCGTCGGATCAAAGTACTTCAGATTCTGTCCATGAGGATCAGTCCTCCGTGTACCCACAAACACAGCCTTGATGCTCGGTCGCTCCTCAAGGTATATCTCGAGGCCCTTCTTCATCGGTAGTACATAACGGGCGACATCGAGACCGTACTCGGCGCTAGACGTCTCGACAAACTCGTCGATTTCGACAAAGGGGTGCGTAGCGACGATGTAGACTGATTGGAGCTTTTCGGGAGGTGTGATTTCGGAGGCGCCGTTGGTGGTTGAGTCGGAGGTTGAGTAGTAATGTCGCCCCATGCGAGCGAGGAGTAGGATAAGCAGTACAAGGCCTGGATTCGAGTCAGTATACCGTCAGACGATTCATGGAGGATCTTTGGTAGCAATCGACTCCAAAATAGCCCAAAAGTCCTCTAAGATCCCCATGATATGCGACTTACAGTCCTTTCCTCCATTATATGATAGTGATATTTGTTCCGGCCTGCGCGCGTCAGCAATACTGTCTTGGCCAGTCTTCAGCTACGAAACGCACCCATATTTCTTCAACGCCTCATCCACAACTTCTATAGACCTGCGAACCTGCTCTTGCACATCGCGTATTATCTGGGTATCGGGGTCCTCGGCTAGGAACGCTTCGACCTTGTCCCTAACTTCGAGACACTTGTCGCGCAAGGAGCGGGGTGGCGGGGTATCTATCATGATGGCTTGTCGTTCGCTCTAAGAAGCCTCGGATGTTCAGGAAACGTCGTGTCGGGTTTCGTGTGAGGGAAAAAGGACAGGTAGGGTATGCAGCTGAGAGAAAAGAATAGAAAAAGATGGAATTTGGAGAATTCCCATGTGCTTAAAGCTTATCCTCGATAGCTCCGGTTTCGCCTTGCGGGGATACCTACCTCACGCGTAAATTCAAGGGTACTTGATGGACTGGACTGCCGAGCCACTTTGCGATCACGTGCATTTCTTGCGGTTCTGCGACCGCAATGCATCACGTGAGTGTCAAGGGTAGGTGAGATCAATTATTTAGGAAAACAACATCAATTTATACTATCTCAATCTACAAACTTATGCTAGACTCTATGTTCTAGTTCTTAGGCTATGGACTCTATTAATTGAGACCCATGCTATAATCTCTAGTCTGTATAGCCTGGTTCTCAATCTCAAAGGGTATCTACAAAAGCAAACTCCAAACGATCCATATTCCTGGGCTTATTTGTACGCCAAAATGATCAAACATCTTGCTCTTTGCGACAAAACTTCTTCCAGTCCTGACGACGCATCTAATTGATCCACATCCAAGACAAAAACTTGACGGTGATGCCTTCCAGAGCCTCGCGCTTCGTCCAAAACTCTAAGTCGACGAATGAAGCAAAGCAGGACGGGGTAGCCCCAGCGAACTCCATTTTGGCGGGATCAAGCTCGTAGAAGATGCGGTCTCGAGTTTGAAAGGATGCAGGCGCATCGTGACCGGCGCGCTTGTCCAGAGCAAGGTAACCCTTGGGAATACGTTCGTCCTTGTCATCCACGAGCAGTGCGGGGATGATGTAGATGTAGAGAACGCGAAGGTTAGGAAAGGCAGCCTTGAAACGTTTGAAGGAATAGGCATACCAAGAGACAGGAATGCTTGCTTCGTGCGGGACTGCGAGATGTTTAATTGCGCTCAGACCAAAGTACCGGGAAACCTCACCTGGCTTGGGAACTCGGAGACCGCCAACCGCAGTAGCACGCGACAGCTGAGAGCCAAAAATACGCCAGCTCTCGGCGATGACAAGATCCCTGGCTCCGTCAATGACAACACTCAAGCCAAAGCTCGCGCCACGCATCTCGTACGGGGCGACCTTGGAGGGATTACCTTCGCCATTGCGAATTCCCATGCGCATGATCTTCTCAGGCTTGAAGGTCTTCCAGGCGTGGGCGACTTCCTTGCGAGACTCATGGCAGGCTTGCTTGAGGGCCCAGGTGTTTCCGAGGCTCTGGGGAGGATCCGGGTAAGGGCGAAACTGGACGGATTCCGGCACGACATGATGGATAGTCATCTGCTGATAAGCTCTGTCGGTGGGATCGAGCTTGACGCAAACAAAGTAGGCTCGTGGAGCGTGGGCATCGTGAGCAAGAGCCCAGATGCGACGTCGAATCTCCGG
>JABEXW010000308.1:0-90063 GCA_013266185.1 Fusarium sarcochroum
GTGGGCATCCGGCCTCAGTAGAGCGGGTGAGCGGGCGCCGGTTCGGCGGGGGAGAGATTGGGTTGATTGTGTATGTATATACTCAAGATGGAAGCATAGGCCGCAATGCTGTTGGATTGAGGTCAAGATGAGATGACGGGAAGCCAAGAATAGATAGACGATGAAGGGGAGAGAGATGTGGAGGGTTTTGAAAGGTCCAAGTTGAGTCGAGTTTACAAACCAGACCAGACATGGAATTCATGAAGCGAGAAAGGAAGAAGATGGAGGGAACAAAGATGACCACCTTACCTTGGTCGCTTATTTCCGTACGGAGCAATCCAATTGCTAGTGTCCCCACGTCCAGACTATCCTATCCTCCTCTTGCATCGCACATCGATCCCCGAGACAGGTCTCTTCAACTCTCACTCGACGTTCAAGTCTATTAGGTTGCCAAGACTTCATCGTCTAGATGGGTACCCAGTTTGAGCGGATCCCGCCACTACACTTAGGCCCGAATCGACAAAGATGAGCTGTGACGGCTGGGCTTGATGCGCGTTTTGCTGGCGCAAAAGAGTCACTCCCTGGAGAGAACGAGAGCCGTAACCGCATCCATTCAGACAAAAGTGTAAAGCGGTAGTGGGTTCAGCGTTGCGCTACCGATTCCTATAACCGGACCTCCACGTTCCATCCATGGATCCATTGCTTGATTGCTTGCTTGCTTGTGTTTCCGCCCCAGTAAGAACCAGGGCCACAGATGTTGACGAGTGCTTCAGATTTCAAGGGTCCAGGCCCAATACGTATGTGCGCCACTTGCGTTCAGTAGTGACAGGCACATTTAGGCCCTTGTTCAGAGCTTGATCCATGTGCAGGTCGCAATATTGCCCGAATAGCTGGTGGCATGGATGTTGGACAAGACATTCTACATAGAGAAGACAAGACCACAATGTATTATGGGCACAATTGAATTGATATCTTAATTCACTGAATTACTACGGCTGCCTATAGTAAGAAGAACGATTTGTTCTAACCCATGCATTGGCGAAACCTTGTCTACTTTTTTCTTATTACGACCCTGAAGATCTGTCTGCGCGAGCTCGGCGTAACTTCCATCTCTGTTTTTCCCTCATACCTACTACCTAACCCCCTCCGAGTACGGATGCGCATTTCAACCAGACGGTGCCTTCCCAACTAAGAACACCTCACTAATGCTTTCCATTTGCATCAAAGATCCCAGCGTAGCCAATTACGAGTCTCAACTCCGAAATTGCTTCCTTCGAGAATCATGTTTCTTATTCTTTGAAAGCTCACCATCAAAACGGTATTCTCATGAGTGTCATCATCGTATCGACGCTACTAGCCTATCATAAACGGATATGAGAACCGTCAAGCACATGCATGTACCAAGTACCGCACAAGCAGCAGAGACTCTCATGGGCTGACGAACCCTAGGACCATGACTGGTCACTATTGTTCGGGCAAAGACCGCCAACATACCGTAGACCCACGACGCTGGGCTCAGGACGTGAAGGGTTTGACCTGTCGGCCGTCTCGAGGGCTGAGGGGCGCTAGGCACGTCCGACTCATGGGTCGTCATGGCTTTGAGATTCAAGATGCTACTCTACCTAATCACCTACTCTACTTTACCGTTCGTACCAAATGATACCAGCAAAGCGGGTGGACTATGGACAAAGACGCGATCTTTGCCGTGGCGTCGTTCCGTACAGTAACGCACATGGCAAGGGCCTCGAGGCTCCGGCCGTTCTCGCAAGCATGGCAGCCTACGCTTGACTACATTGGTATTGGCTTGGTTTGTCTCAACGGCCAAGTATCTACTGTCAGTACTTTCTACTCTTCCCAGCATATACCAAAGCAGAATTCGAGTCATGACGCCCGTTTTAGTTTCCATATGACCTAGATGCCTCTGTGTGACATTATTGCTACTCGATGCGATAGCTACTTGGCTTTGTCAAGAATGCATGCTGGTACCGAGGCATCTCGTGCGACTTCGGACTCTTGGTCAGTGGAGTTTTCGCATCGAAACAATCGCCGGTCATCTTGGCGATCGCGTCTGTGGCAAGCTGCCGCGCCAGTGCCTGGCTTCCTCTTCTCGGAGGCAACTGAAAACTGCATATGGGTATGGGGAATGAGATGCTTGAATGCATCTAGGAACCCTTCATCAAGCATGACCCACGACCGTGCGTGAGCTTGAGCTAGGGGTCGCCCTGGCATATCCTAATGGAGATGACCCAGATGGTGGAGCCATCTGGCCGAACGCCACATGCATCCAACGCCGCACGACGAATTCGAGGTACAAAGATGTTTCTTTTCTATACAGAACAAGTCCATCGACCCTGTATCAGTCGGGGTGGCCAAGGTGGAAACCTTTGTCAAGGCTCAGTCACTTCGGTCCCTCGCCATGTACCTCTTTATGTGAGGCAGGCCGTTCAGACGAAGAACGTTAGCCATGCCGTGCTGGCTGCCAACCATGCACAGCTAAAGTTAGAGGCTCTTCATCAGCCGTCTTGCCGATACACCCATTAAAGCGCTTATTGGATGAGCTGGCGCAACTCCCATTACGGTTCCGAACTTTTAAGTTTGCGGATATTCTAGAAAATTGACCATGACATAAATCCTGCCAACAGAATTGAGGAGCAGACGTGAGCTGGGGAACGAAGATGGGGAGAATTGGAGCAGAAGCCAGCTCCGCTGCATCGTCATATCTGGGCGGAGAACTCTGGGGACTTTGCACCTTCTTGTTTCCCGCAAATGAACACCACGCCCGTTCTCACAAAGCAGAGTCCATTATCGACGTCACCCATGTCAAGTCAACTTGGCATGGAAATACAGGCGTGATTCCTTGGATGCCGATGAGGCTGCATGGCTCTTACACAAACATATGATGTGCGTACCAATCCGGCCTGACATCTTTCCATTGTTGACTCATGGAGGGCTGGACGTTGATGTTTTCTGGCATGCGACAGAAGGGGACGGTCATGCGACACCAGTGCTGCTGGCTTGCATCTCAATGGCTTGAAATGACTGTCTCTATTGGATTTGAAGCAGCTGGCCTTCTGGTATCTCGGTCCTGAGGTTCAAATGTCTAATGGTTTTGATTTCCATTAGAAGAATCAAACATTCACGTATACAGAAATCTACAAACCCAGGTAAGAAACCACCCCTGGCTACAGATGCTTATTTTAGCCGCATATGTATGCCCCGAACGAGCTGCACAACGACGTTCGAGGCATCAAGCAGCGAGCGGAAGTTTTGCAACACCTTCACACCAAGACAGCACTTGCATCGACCCCCACCGGCTACCCACGAGTCGGCAGGGGTGTTGACGACGGGCCAGCTAGGCGGATTAGAGTGACCCTGCTAGTGGTACGTACCATACTTGGGTATCAGCCGTAGTCGTTCCGACATCTTCCATCCTCGTTGAAAGAGTAAGTGGTTGGAGGAAAGATATGTGATACTGATCTCACGGCAGTCTACAACGGATTCATGGGTATGCATGCGTATGAGTCTTTCCTCGTCTCCATATCGGACATGTCGAGCCAACCCTTCTGCATTGTGGCATCATGCTGCGTACAAAGTACAGAGCAGAAAATTCCGGTACTGTCCTAACAACTCCTATCCTCGGAAAGCTAGTGAGAATTGAAGTTTTGGGATTGAGGCGTTTCCAGGCATCAAATTGACTCTCCTAGTGCACATGCTATTTGTTCCAAAACGAAGTAATAACACCGAAACCAAATTTCATTATCTCGGGCCGGAGGCATGGACGAACGGCGACCCTTGTCGTCTCTTCAGGACCTCGTTCCTGTTGATGGCTTGCAACTACCAGGCTGTGAGAGGCTCGTGTGGACATTGCGCCCGCAAATGATTCAAAATGTTGCACTAAGCAACCGAGCATGGTGTCAGCGGCTTAACCACCCATGAAAGGGCACTCTCTAGTGGATTCGGGTTTTAGCCTATTGCTTGAATAAGCCCACTCGTCAATCAGACACTCACTAGCGATCCATTGCAGTGTGCACCACCCGGGAAAACAAAGATCCAAAGATTGATGCTGAAGCTTGAAAGTTTCAAGCAGCTTTCACGATCTATTGGACTGGTTATGCAGCGCAAACCTGTTCATTTGACTTTCTTAATTGATACGAAGAGACTAACTCGGATATGGAGATGACCTTATGCCTGGTCCAATATATACATCATGAGCTTCGAATAGCCTCTAAAACGGTTGCTCTGATAAGCTTGAAGGGAGTCATTGCCACGGTATTGGATTCCGTTGAGACCTGTGTCACTTTCTCCAGCCAACGGGCAGGGCAGTTCATGAAGGTCGAGTTCCTGTACTTCCCTCCGCTTTCTTACTTGTTAATGCAGGCCAACGACAACAACGGAAACAATGCACGATGCACATATTGCTTCCCCACACGCCCGCTCAGCCTGTCAGGCTGGCGGTTCAGGGATATCGGTTCCGGAAGACCTTCAAGGGGAAATCCGGTGGCTAAGATGAGCAAATCATTTCTTTTCTCCAGTGGGCAATATACGATCTGTAACATGGACATGGACAAACAACAAAAGACAGAAAGTTATGGGCGGATCTCGCGCAAGAGACCGGAGTGTCGCCCCACTATAGCGGTGTGGGCCACAGATAGAGACAGATATTAATATGTCATGCCGGCTTGTGTCCCCAGACATTAGCAGTGGGTTGACCGATCAGATCTCTCAGCGCCAGTCTTCAACGCCCGCAACATTGATTTAGCCCGCAAATCAACACGTGAGACGCATCCAACAAACCTGTCGTGAGCCCTTCGCTACCGGCATGACAGTTCTCTAGACTCTAGTCTCGGCCAAATCCCTGTGAGGCGTCTAACAAGACAAGGCAACATCAAGGATGATGTCGTCTCGGTCCAGAATCACCGCTTTTAGCTTTCGGAACCGCTTTCTTGCTTCCTTGCATGCGGTGGGATTAACCGCTGAAGCGGCACAAAGGAGGAGACTTGCAAGTGAAGTCCAACATTGCTTTGCCTCATTCTAGGTGGGGGGCTTAGTTGGGGGTCAAGGGGCATGGCATGGAGCATGGAGCACAACTCCTACAGTACACTCGTTATCTCCTATCTCGAGACGCCTGCTGCTCGGCTGACCTTGGCAATTTCTGGCTGCGATCGCCAGGCAAGGGTTAACCATGGCGACGCGCGCTCATCGAGAGGCGGGACAAGAGTCTTGCTGGTGAGATGACTGTCTGAAGAGGTCGAGATATTGCCTGGGCCCTTGTTTGTCCTGATCAAGGACCTGTCAACGTAGGCGTTGGTGCCATCAGACTTGTTCGATGACTGGCCAGAACCCAGCCCAGCTTAGCCCATCTTGAAGGAATAGCTACAGATTTCTGGATGCCCAAAATTCTGGGTTTTGTTGAGACTTTATGCGTTATCTCTTCCACGAACAACTCGTATCAATGCGAGTCATCTTTGCATTCCTACGTGGCTGTCAGACCCTCGTCTTTTCTCAAAAGTCCTCAAGGGCTGGAGATTAGATAGCTCAGCTCCCAATCACGACTTGTGCCTGGCTGTGCTATACGTTTTATCAGTCCGGAGATCCAAGAAATGCACTATCCGCATTGCAGAAGAAACGGCCGCATATCACTCCAAGTCTGTTGTTCTGTAACCTTATCTCAACGCCTTCGCCCTGCATATCTGTGATACCATAGCCATAAATGAGTCTGTTGCTCCTACTTTGTCACTCGTAGCCAGAAGAACTGTAGAAAGGAGTTTCGTAACGTTTCTATTTTCATTGTCAAAGAAACATGAAACATCTTTTAACCTCCTCACAGGCTTATAGGTCAATGCATACAAGGCATCGATCATGACTGTTCTTTGTTCTTCCCGAGGCTCTTGACCCGATTCCTTTGTTCGACGAAATCGATCGAAATATGAAACACGATACTCGAGTGGACTTCTTTGTACGATGATTGAAACGGACCGATCTCCCGGTACGATGCGAACGAAACATCTCGTAAGATGGAAACAACAAAGCATCCTCGAGATGGCCTTTCGAGGCGATCCTGATCATGGGGAAGACTCTTTGTGAGCCCAGCCGCGGTGATACTATTCTTGCCATGCTTTGAGAGTCAGAATCGAAGAGGCTTGGAAGCACGATCGTCTGTCGGTGGTTTATAGGTCAAGGAATCCCATGGCTCATAAAGAGTTTCATGATGGCTCCGAAGCACAACGAACACACGAGTAACCACCATGAGCATGACGAATACTTGGGTATACTTCCCGGCTTATATGCTGGTGGCTCTAGCCCTTCGAACTACAGAAGCAAGACCGATAGCTACAAGAGAACCAGGGTTGAGCAAGGAAGACGCCAAGTCGCTGGTATACCATATACTTGAGAGCTCCAAACTCTCCAAGAATCTAGTCGTGAAGGATGGTGTTTCGAACGACGACTATTCTGAAGAGCATAAAACCACTGGAACTGAGAAGGGTGCTATCATCGGAGGAACTATCGCCGCTGGCATCATTCTCGGCATAACGGTATTTGTAGGTGTTCTCATCTACAAGCAATACCTCATGCGAAAACGACTTTGTGGACGATTCGACACTGCAGCACCACCAAGACGAAAGAGTCCTGAGTTGGAAACGACGCGTGAAAGCTCAGCTCATACCTCATGGCGCCACACGTTCAACCACCGGATATCGGTCCCAGACTCAGAGTCTGTATACTCTCAGAGATCTTTTGGACAGGTCTCTACTGCTGCTCAGGTTGAGATGATCTCGGCCACTCGACTGGCAGCACCACTGGTACCACCGAAGGCTGCTCAAGTGCTGGGTGTTGATCGTTCAAGATCGCCGAGTCCTCTGCCAAAGACTCATTTGCCAACACCACGCCTACCAACGACGCCTGTACCACCGAATCCTCTACCACAGAACCCTCTACAGCAACATCCTCCACCACAGCATCCACCGCCAAAAAGTCCTCTGCCACCAACCCCTGAGCCTCCAGCCGATGAACAGCGCAGATCCTCCAGGGATCTTCGGGCTCGTTCATCGTCCAACTGCTCAATGAGCACCCTCGGCATGGAACTCCTCCGCGATGTAATGCAGCCTCTCGCCCCGACCAAGTTCAGTCCGCCTCCCGACAAATCAGCTCAACCTCGTCCACCGCCGCCTATTTCCAAGACGAAAAAGCCCCCGCCCGTGGCTTTGAACAACATGAAGGGTCAGAAGCGGATGCCGAGCAGACGATACTTTGTACCTGTGTTTAAGAAGAACGGACAGCTGTCGAGTCCAACGTCGCCGGACGAGTGTGCGGTGACGGAGCCCGATACAGTGTTGAGAGACTCGACGAGGGCAGGATTGTTTTCTCTTGGGGAGAATAAGATCTAAAGCTTGGGAGTTGGTGTTGTTTTGCATGGTTGGGCGTTACTGTGGGCTTATATACATAGGCGACTGAGCCGGATTACATTCATTGATCTAGCGCTATTATACTACATTAGTACATTTGTGTTCCCTTTGTTCGCGAGTACTACCCTTTCGGCGTTCCATTTTGAAGCACCGGGTATGTTGCGGACTTGCAATGTGTCAGGGCATCGAGTATACAACTACTATGATTTGTCCTAGTAGAGCACAGTGAAACTTGTTTGTCACCAAAGTCCATACTAAAGCAGGCGAGATATTCAACGGGCTAGGACTGTAAATGTTCAGAGGCTTGAGGGGTCCTTTCTAAGTCTACGTGTTCTGATAGTGTATCAAGCGAGCCCGATCATCCTGTCCGTCAAACATGAATGTTATAGAGCGCCATTGGCATATTTAATCGATCTTCTCACTTATTAGGTTGAAATTATGTAACATTCCTATCCTGATTATGAGTCTGGTGTTCAGTTGAAGTCGTCGGCACCCTTCAAACTAGGGATTGCAACTCGGTCTTCAACGGCCTCCAATAATGGCGCCAAGTATCGCTTTGGGAGGCATAGTATCGTCTATATATCATTTACTATGACTTCATCTCTCGACTCTATACGCCTAACATGTTGGTTCTGGTGAGGGTAATGCTCGCCCGGCCGCTCTGATGGCCCGCTCAGCCACATACGGTCCACCAAACTGGGCAAAACTCTCTGCTGGAGGCCGACCATTGTCATCATAAACACTCTAAGCAACTAAAATGAACTTTCTCGAGTAACAGCAATCTATCGGGAGTGCCTTGTTGCCTACTGGTCGACCAAATGGCATATTCAGCCATGGTGAGGCCTCATTGCGTCTTGCCAGCCACTCGAGTATTTAGACTCGTTGAGATGAACACGAGTGTATTCAAGATCTTTCGTCTTCCATATCCCAAGTTTATAATTCAATATTCGATTCTCGAGTTGCTACAAGAAACGAGCTTCAGTCAGCCAATTGTCAGTTCAACCTCTAGAGTTCTACGCACCAGCCATCCACCATGACTTTTTACAGAACTTCCTCCACAGTATCTGCTCGTCTGAACACTTCTCCTGACACGGACGATATTTTCGCCAAGTCCAACCGCGACTGGTCACCCCTTATCCAGGCGTTATGCGGAGAGAACGTTGATGTCCCTCTACTCAGAACTTGGGATGACTACTCAGGCAGTCAGCCAGATGAGATCTCGGGGGCTATGTATGCCAGAGCTCTCAAGCTGCCACTGAATACTTTCGAGGCTCGTAAATCCTCTCTGCAGATACACATTGACCACAAAAATTGGAAGCCTACGCCATACATCTCATTTACCTCCTCGCCGGCTGCACTTAGAGACCTGGCAAACTATAGAAAACATCGTCCATATAGAGACAGCCAGACTATTACTGTCATCGATCCAGCTGTTAGGCTACAAGCCGGATGGCCTATTATCTGCTTCGGCGATGAGATGAGGCACTATGGTACTGAGGATCCTTACGGCATGGCGGACGAGGAACTCAGAAGCCACTACTTATGCTTGTGGCGAGTCCTGGAAAGTGAGATCGTCGGACACTGGAACTGGGATGACCTCTCGTCGAACCCTAACTGGTATCGGGACACTATTCTCCCCGCTTTCAGGGAATTTCGTGAGCAGAAGCTGGTGATAGCCGACGACGACCAGGTCGACGTCCTATCGTCAGCAATCAATTCTCTTGGATGTAAGTTCCCGTGTTTTGACCTTGTATGATAGAATTAACTAACAATGTTAGTGGACGATGATACCCCTTCATCTGAGAGCCCCTCAAGCAGCTCTGGTTATGGAAGCAGTGATGAGGAGAAGTCAGGAGTGCTTGAGGAGAGAGAACTTATTGAAAGGACCAGCCGAGAGAAGCTCTGAGGACCATATCCTACTTTCAATGTTTAGAATGTATTGCTGGATTTCGGAACTCTCAATTTATGAGTTAGAGCATGCTGCCATAATTTCTTCCTTCCAGATCTAAGTTCAAGTCAAAATGGTTGTCATATAGTTCTACGATGCAAAATTCCTATCGTCTTTTTCATTCATGGAGGTATCGGTCTTCCTTCTTGATATATTTATACATGCTAGTTATTCTCACATCCATTTACTTGTTATATGCTTACTGAGCGATCGGACCATGTAATGATATCTGACAAGTGGCTTTGTAGGCTGAGAACTGATAAAATTCACGGTATTTCTAACTCAGGGTTCGGAATTCTTCACACACATTAATGAGGATGATCTAGAAGGCATAAGACATCATCACGCACAGAACAAGGACAGGCAAGGACAGCCCGAATCAAGGTGTCATGGGGTATTATTCCAAATATGCTCACAATAACGAACAAGTAAACCATAAATACTGGGCATCTCTTCGCAATGCCCCTCTTCACTTGACTCTCCTAACACGCCCCTAAACCCGGCCAGTTGTATATGATCCGTCTCTTGTTGGAAGACATTCGTGAAAATGCCGATAGTATGAATGATGTGTAAAATATGAGTATGTCCCGTGAATGTCCCTTCAATCAGACAAAAACGCCTTCGCAGTTGAAGCATCCATCAGATGCTGCAGATTCAAATGAATGAAATGCCCCAGCAGATGCATAGCTCCCTCCCATGTTGGTTGTTTCGGTTTTGTACCACGTTGTTACAAATTAGCGGTCGTTTCTCGAGATATAATGCCCCTCTATAACCGGGGGCAGCAAAGGCGTCTAGCCGTAAACCATGACCGAACGCCATAAAGAATGAAGTAGAGAGGCCGTTTCTCGTCGTTCTTGCGCTGCTGCTACCGCCATACCGCGTTCAAGCTCGTCCATCTTCGAGTGCAGCACTTCACCAGACACCAACTATCGTGGCGCCGGTTCATGTCGGACACACCAGACGGACATTGCAGGAAGCCCTCGGTATTCGTTTCTTAGACGCAGACTCTTAGTATAATCGGGTCCTGTAGTCCGTAGTGATGGCATGTCGTTTGCCAACTGGCGGCCGGCCTTTCGACGCTGGTACGCGAATGGGCCGTTTCGAGCATCCATCCTCTTCTAACCGATGACAACTCTTGCGCCTTCCTTGCCCAACACGCCCCTTTCTTTTGGCTTAGGGCTGTTTGTCCGACCCTTCTTGCCCTTAAGGAATCCAAACATGCCACCAGAACCCTCACTCTTGCCATCGGCCATATTATTAGCATCCGTAGGCAACGTCGCGTCCTGACGAGCCAACTCAGACCAGCTCCCACTCCCGTCCAGAGTCACCTGTACGCCTCCAGTAGGGCTTGTCATTCGCTGACCGGCAACAATCGGAACATGGCGAGCTCGGAAATCGTTCTGCAACGGAGGAGGTGGGGCCGGTCGTTGAGGTCGTCCTTGTCGACTTTCGTTGCTAAGACTGGGGTTGAGGGGTGACTGCTGGTAGCCCCCATTGACAGCGGGCATAGGTGTCGCTTCGTCGGTTGTGATGGCTTGAGGAGCGTTATCCGATTCGTTTTGGCCTTCCTCGGCACCCTCAGTAATTCTACCAAAGTTAGTACAAGAAAAACCAATCATGGGAGGTTGACAGGGCCACTCACCTTTTGTAGGCAGCCAAGGTGTAGTCGAACGGCCTAAAATCAGTCTCGATCATGCGATATAGCTCGTCTTCTCGAATCTCCTTGTCGGTTGCGTCGTCTTTTAGACGCTCTCGTGGCTTCTGGCGTCTGGCACGAGCTTCAAGCGGAGCCTCCTCCAAGAGCAACTCTTCCAGATCATATGTAGCGTCAAAGTTTGTCTTCTCGGACGATGGGACGAAGATGGGTTCGATTCGCTTCAGCTCGAGAAGCTCGAAGTCAAAACACTTGAAGAATTCGTTGTGAATGAAACTCTCCCATGTTGATCCCATTCGAGTTTCGCGGTTCGGGTCAAGAGCGGAGCCAATCGAATAAAGGCAAGAGAGGGAAACGGGCGGCTGCGTTACGGGATACTTGGGGCTGGCAGCCTGGATTTGCTGACTGAGAGATCCTTCTGAGCCACCTTCGAATGGTCGCTTGAATGAGTTAGCATGGGCGAATGACATGGCCAGCCGAATAAGGTTGGACAAGTATTGAGACGTACCTTGTTATAGATGCACTCGTAGAACAAAACACCTAAAGACCACCAATCTGCCCGCACATCGTACCCCTTACCAGCGTACACTTCGGGGGCGAGATAAGCCAAAGTACCAGACTTGCTCGTAAGTGTTCTGCCTGGAACAACATCGGATGCAACATTCTATTTTTGTTAGTTTTTGACAGCATGCAACAGGTGGACAACATACAAAATCTGTCAAATGGACGTGGCCGTCGGCATCTAGCAGAACGTTGTCGGGCTTGATATCGCGGTGGATGATATTCTGACTGTGGACATATCGCAGAGCGCAGCCCAGCTCGGCAATCCAGAACCTAACAGCCTCCTCGGTAAAGGTTTTTCTGGAAATATGGAACCTCAAATCGCCGCCAGTCATAAGATCAACAACCAGGTACCTAATAATGAATGTGAGCCAGAGCTTTTGGGTATGATCGTAGAAGGGCGTACATGTATTCGATGTCCTGGAAACTGTATCTCAAGTTACAGATAAAAGGATGGTTGACATATTCCAGCATTCGGCGTTCGCGGATAATGTTACGCACGCTTTCAGATCGTACGACTGCGTGAACCATGACAATTAGCTCGGTGCCACGAAAGAGATACTGCGTGTCCAATATGGTGGATGATTGTCGCAGTATTGGGGGTGGTGCATGGCTCGAGACCACAGTTGTGAGGTCACGGGTATGGCCAAACGAGAGGAGCATAGCGACGTACCTTCATCTTTCCGAATATATTTGAGTGCAAAGGATAGATTTGTGTCCTTTCGCTCGACAATTCGCACCTTTCCAAAGGCGCCTCGGCCGACGACTCGCAACAGGCGGAAGTGGTTCAGATTCACTGTGGATGATATTGTCAGTATAATTGGCCAATTACGTCTCCGAGGCAATATCGTGCAGTGAGGGACCGATTGATGTGAAATAAAATAACCAGGCGTATGAACGGAGCAAAGGTAGGTTATGCAGAATACACGTGGTAGATAAAGATGATGCCAAGTAACATGCGGCTGAAAGATAGCAAACGACATGCAGACCCAGATTACGATTATCAAGATTGGCCAATGACGGAATCCAGGAAGCGGATGAGGACAAAGATAAAGACAAAGGTATCTCTTGGACGGTTTTACGTACCTTCGCCGTTGAGGTCGACGGGCTTTCCTTGGCCGTTGCCCATCGTGAGGGGATCGATATGGTGGACGACGTTGGTTTATCGTGATAGATAGCAAAATCCCATGCTGAGTCTCGAGTCTAAGGAATGGAACAGGAGTGGGGTCGGAGCGCCGTGGTATTATCTCGCAGGGCACTGTCTTTTCCGTGGTGTATCGGTGAGAAGCTGTAGCCTGGATTGATGCCTAGGTTTGTGACGGCGTTGACGATGGAGATGGCGGTAATGATGATGATAACAGTGATGATGGCAAAAAAGGCCAGAGTCGCAGGGGTAGCAGAAGCAAGTTGCAGCTCAAAAGTCAGCGAGGTAAGGCAAAGCAAAGCAAGGCTTGGCTTGGCTGAGCTTGGTTTGGTTCGGTTTGGTCTGGCTGGCGCTTGTGAAGTCGAGTCGAATCGAATCGGGACGTGAACGGAGCAGGGTCTGGACCTTAGCGGGCGGCGCAAACCATGGGACGGGAGGCGAGATCGAATTTCTGTTGTGCAGTTGGAGCGATCGGGTCGCTTTTTGGGGATTGGACGTTCGTCGGAGGTTGGCGGCAGGAAGAGGAAAAGTCCTCTGTAAATTTCGAGGGGATGGCGTCGGGTGCGACTTTCTTGGGGGAGTGGAAGAGGGGAGAGAGGAGGTTCCTTTTTGAGGGGGAGAAAAGGAGGAGGAGTAGGAGGGGGCTTGCGGAGGCGTTTCGAGATGTGGGATGTCAAAGTGCTCCAGCTGGCTACCAAGGGAAAAAGTTGAAAATAATGTATAGTAGATAGCGAAAATGATCCAATACAGGCAACAGTGACGATAGTTAAAGCCTGTGTCGTGTATTGCAAAAGTATGGATGTTCCAGATGGCAGCAAGTTCCCCGTTCGAGATCGAGGGAGAAGGGGAAGAAGAGTCAATGGAACGGAAGTAAAGGTAAAGAAAGTCTCGGTAGGTACGGAGTAGGCAAGGGAAGTTAACCCAGTATTAACGTAGCGGCAGCGGCAGCTGTACTAAAGGGAGGGAGAGGGGGGAACTAGGTTAGTACTGTAAGGTAGGTAGGGTCCAGTCCGTTGGAGGGTGACTTTCTCCTCGTCGTGGTGCACGTCAATCTAACCAAAGTGTCGAATCAAGCAAGCAACGAGGCTGTAGATGTTACAAGCGACAAATTCTACAAAGAGGAGAAATGAAGAAAACCGCAAATGCAGTAGAGCCACACCGTCAAACAAAGAATTAATGATGCCACTCTACCCTTTGCCGGGCGTCGATATCAGGTCCAACGCAAGGTACGCTTATTAGGATGGTACCCTTCGACTGGGACTGTACCGCAACTCGACGCTGCCCTGAGGAGTACGACCGAGAGATTCTGGTCTGTGCTAAGGTACAGTAGATTAATCCGTCTTGCAAGTGGTCTGCACGTTCCCTAGTTCCCTTGCAATGTAAGAGAGCACGGACAACCGCATCCATGGGCAGGGGTCCAGAGTAATGAGAGCTAACAGTCCAGTACGGAGCATAGCACCAAAGAGGCCAGAAAGCCACGTCCAGAAGAGCAGTGATTGTCGTGCGTGGTTCGCTTGTCAGACAAGTTGTTTGTACATGTATATCATATCCTGACTTGATAGTACAATTGACAATTTTACGACGGGGAAACCAGGGGCTCACCCCATCCAAGCCAAGCCAAGAAATATCCTAATCAACGGATGGCGTTGAGACTTGTGGAGGGAATGTGAAAAATGTCACCAGCTCCGTGTAAGACGACTCGACTCGTCTCTGGCTCGGTGGAGTTAGCAACAACTATCGGCCGATGTTTGCTCTGGTTAGATCAGAGCACTGCAATTATCATTACGGCACACATAGAACAAGCGTAGGCTAACGTCGGAGGGCTGGTGGCAGTCCAGCCTAAAGCCGCTTGGTTCTCTGGCAGCATGGGATGGAATGGCCTGGCTTGGCTCGGTGATCCAATGGCATGAGGATTTTACAATAGCTAGAGAGATAATGGTATGACCTTGCGATCCTGGAGAGAAAAGACGTTAAAAAGGATGGATTTGGTAAGGTGATTCAGCCAGTACCTGAGCTTCTTGGAGTTGAAGCTGTCCATCTCTATCTAGCCTTCTTAAAACGTGTGTTCAGTCTACTCGGGACAATCATAAAGGCAGGCCTCTCTCATCCAATCCAACCTTGCCCCCTTCACCTCACCACACACGCACGCTGTTGTACTGTATGTTGTTGCCAATTTGCATGGATGAATTCCTCTCTCTCGTTATATTCCCATTTCCGTGCTCGGCTGGCTCAGAGTTGAGTTCGTTCATCTGGCCCCAGACCATGACAAGGGTCCTGACTCTTGTACAGGGCTACGACCGTAGAGTACAGGACCTATCGCCTTGTTCCCTGGTTCCACTGCCGCTTAAAGGAGGGCGGGAAACGTCCCTAGGTGCAGCGGTTTCGTTCTGCAATGCAACGAGACTACAGACGAATACCGCCAAGCATGATCATCACCACGTCAGTCTACATTTTCCATGTTTTGATGATGGGTCTGGGTTACGGAGTTTCACTTTTTCGCATCTCGTTGTTTCAGCTGCCACGTAGAACCGGCATGTTCATCAATGGTTGCTATTTGCTATCTCATCCATTGCTGTTGTTCGGCGTGTCCGAAGGGGTAGCGCTTGTGGGTAGGCGGCGCGCCAGCCTAACCACTGATCAGCTCGACAACCCGCGACCATTGGCAGTGCATGTACCTCAAGTACCTTTCGACATACGCCTGGGCAGAAAACGCTTCCGGCACGCTTCTGAGTTCTCTGGCCGTAGCGAATTAGCGCTTAGATGGGAGGGAAACCCCCTAATTCTTGCTGAAGAGATGGTCAAGATCTACATGTCGATACTTGCCAATGTCTTCAAGTCTCTCGCGGTATCACATGTAATTGGTCAATTGGCCTTTGTTGCCCCCAATTGTGTCAACACCAAAGATTATCGAGAGACCTGTCCACGACGCTGAAATGGTGAGGCTACCGAGTTTGAAACCCCCGACCAGAATACAACCTCAACCCAATATTGTCGGATGTTGACACGGCATTGGCTCCTGGGATATAATTACAGTTCGCAAGGTAAGGAAAGATCTACTCGGCCTCAGCTCAAATTTCTACTTGAACTCTCAATGTGACCCTGAGTTAGTTAGTCTTATCGGCGAAGCATACCCTTTCTGTCTTGATTCAATACCTTAGTACACGACACCTGGTGGCGATCGTCTCCAGTATTAAAAGCATTTGATGCTTCGTGGCGCGCCATCACGGGGACCAACAACTGACAAAGCTCGTGTGGCCGGCCAGGTACGCGACTAGGGAGAAGCTGACACGCGACGATCAAACCCGTCTCTTTCAGGGAGACGTGGAGCTATCGTTGGCTGGTCCGAGTCACGGAGTTGACAGGGCCAAGCTGATCCTTCAACGTTATCACCAACCAACATATCATCCAGCCTGCTGGGCCTTTGTTGCGTTCTCAGATCTCATCTAACGGGCCCCTGCATGATAACATTAACATTACACTGGTGCTTGGGAACACTCACCCTGACCGGTCTGTTGTTATTGTGCAGTATGACCCTAGCATTGTTCTGGAAGACTTCCGTCCACATGCCATTCGGCTGCAGTCTGCAGGCTTCAGAGACGGTCTTCATGCAGATAAGCGACGGAGATGCCCGTGGCAGACACAGACAGCCTGAATGACATGTCGTGTTAAGGGACTTTGTGGCGTCCCTGATGACTTATTAACCAAGCCAGGGTTGGTTTGGCATGCCGCGTTCCGACGCACATTGACCGGCTTTGTTTGCCTTGTTAGGTATGATCTCTGGCTGAGATGATGACCAGCTGCTGACATAGTAGAAACGTGACAATAAGTCGGTTTGGGATTTCCGCGCTCTAACTGTTCTGGCAGGCCAAAGACAAGCAAAATGAAAGTTTTGTTGTATCACAGCATGCACAGTACGATATACACACATGCACACATAAGTAGTACTTACAGACTGGTCTACTGGTCTACTAGCAACGGTTGGCCGATTACACCAAAAAGCAAAACGACCTCACTTCACCTGCAGTACGGATACGGTACCATTATTATTCCCGGCCCCTGCTGCAACCAACGGCGCCGCCTCGTGGATGCAGATGCAGCCAACCATTTCCACCAGCCGCATCAACATCACAGATGCCTCAACGGCGTTTCACAAGCCTGCAACCCTTCCCAGCCTCTGCCCTGAACGTCATAGCAGTTACAAGGCTGCGCTGCGCTGTGCTTCGCTGCAACGACACGCGCGAGATAGACGTTGCGTTGCCCGTCTAGCCTACCTAGTCCCCCTGCCCCTGTTGCCCCGTACCAGCTGCCGACCCATGCCCGCTGATCCTCCTATTCTTTAACGCCGCAACCGTTTCTTAATCTTTGGCTCTTGTATTGATCGTGATCACATACAGTACATCCTAACATCCATACATATCATATCCTTGGGGTAGTAATTTCAAAGTTCGGTTGGTTATTCAAACCTTGTATTTGCTGCATAGGAACATCCAATATGAAGATGAGACTCGCTTATGTCCGTATACAGAACTCTCAAACAAGGTAATTCCCCGGCTACATCGTCAATCTTGACAGGGATTACTTCCCTTCAACAAAGTATTACAGTTTGATCTCCAATACTCCCATCAAATCAAGAAGCCGCGCGGGTCTGGTGGGATTCCCAACTGCTATTCAGGATGTTACACAATTAAATTGTTCTAGAACAAAAAATTCACGACATTGAGTGGCTGGAAAACGCCTCTCGGGCGAGGCCGCCGCGTCAAACTTTTGATATTGCACCAGACAAAGAACGTTTCTCCGGTCAGTGATGCCTTCTCTGGTTGAAAGGATTTGTTGGCTTTCAACGGGTTGATTCCTTTTCCCCGGATAATGTATCTCCTATCTCTCAACGATCAACGACCAACGATCTGATGAAGAACCATCTTAGTATGCAGCGGATCTGCCGGCTCGAGGCCTTAACCACGGCGCCGGTGCCGGCTTTTCGAGATCATTTTGCGCTATTGGTCACAGTTTTGCTATTAAAACCAACACGATGCCATCATAATCATACGTTTTATCTAAACAGAGTAAAAAAAAAAGCTCAATAGTCTCTTGAATCGACACCTATGAGTCGATAGAACCCACTTCGACTCTTGAGTCTGTTGGTTCGGATGTCAATAGAGAAGTCCGAGCCCAGGCACGGACAGAGGGGAATGCGGGTAGTTAGTTCACTTTGATTCGACTTTTATCAACACTACTAACCTTTCGGCATTGATTTTGATGTTAGCTAAGGCGATGCCGTGAGAGGGCCTATAATGATGTTTGGGGCATGGGTCCGCATATTTGGATTGGAACTGCCCTGTCATGGTCAAAGTAGGCCAATTAGGCAGCGATTCCGAGGATATGCTGGTTTTAATCGTTCCATGTTGTACTCGGTAAACGCAACTCGGCAGTGAATGCTTGTTGCGAGACAAGGCTTTATTCCCAATGTCCTAGTTACGTTGCCAATCCTACTCGACTAGTCATACGACCCTACAGTAGCGAACAAGTTAATAAGCGATATGAACATCTATGCATTCAGCGTCAGGATGCGAGCAGGATTTGAGCTCTTGGCAGAGGTTATAGTTCTATTAGACTATCTTCAAACGGGTGCTCCAATGTGTGTTGAAAGACATAGCCAAGGCAATTTCACTACATACTTAGGTGTGCATGCAGTAGTGAAAAAAAAATTTGAGATACAGAGAAGGATTGGATCTACTAGGTAAGCAGGTAATTACCTATCGTAATGCCATCTTACAACTTATGAACCAAAAGTGAGATTGTCAAGTGCTCGCACAGTTCTTTATTGTATGTATCAATCTGGGAGGCTCTGTCGTGGCGTCTTCCATGTCTGTAGATGCCTTCGTCGAGGCGAATAGGTCCCCAATCGCAGCACCCTTTAGAATCTCTCCATAGGGTAGTAATAATCTTACCCAGAATGGAACGGAATACACGTTGACGTATTGGGCACAATAACAGTTCCATTTGACTAGAGCAAGCATTTGCATATACACACCGGGTGCTTCCATATGTCTTAGCGGATTACTTTGTCCCTGACTTGTTTTTCTGGAAGACCTAGATTTTTTTCTCGTACTCAGCTTTGTCATACCTGAGTACTTTAATCTTGGAGGATCACTTCGAGTGACAACAATTACAATCCTATTTGATCGAACCGATACCCAAACAAGACTCATGGGACGTACGAACGACGGTTGAATGTATAGGGTAGGCGAGTTTGCTGTAGATGGATACTAATACTACCTATGCGAACATATGAGCTATTGATGACGCTCGGCGGCTCAATGATGTCACCGAATGAAGTAACATACCTACTTGAGGTGATCCTCTGAACTCTTCCTCGTTACCAATTACATAGTCCAATTGCTCCAAAATCAATCAATCTCAGTTTCACAAGAAAATACTTTCGACACGTTCAATTACCTAAAACTACCATACTCATACCTACTCAAACCTCCACCACCATGTCTCTGTTCCGCAGCGTCTTCCGCACAACCGCAACCACCATCCGCCCTCTCCACACAACAACACGTCTGCGCATGCCTTACAAGCACGATCAGGACCGCGAGTCGCTCCGCCCAGTGGCAAATGAAAACACAAAGTCCGGAAGTGACGAGCAGGTATCGGGTGAGCACGCCGACGTTGCTTTTGACCCCAACACAACGCGACCCGAGGAGGCGGCCGAACAGACCAGGCAGAAGACCAAGGGCAAGGGGCGAGAGGGCGAGGATCCTTTGAATGCAAGCGGTGCGAACCAGGAGCTCAGCACGCCCATGGGTGATGAAAAGACGATCAAGACCAGGGGTGCCGGCGAGGAGATCTCAAAGGGAGGATCTAGCGGTGGTGGAAGTGCGCCGAAGAAGGGAAATCTACCCAAGGCCAAGTAAGAGGTGGGAAGGTCTGTGACGAGAACCTCACGGAAGGTGTGGATTACACCTTGTATATTTGACACGGGTTTAGGTACGCTGGAGGAGGATTATTGGACCTGTGTTGCATGATTAACGAGAAATAATCACCAATTCGAACTGTACCGCCTAGGATATGTGAAGAGTAAGCTTGGACAAGCTCTTGCCAAGCTTGATTGAATGGGTAGATGAAACTGGTCATTTACTAGCAACTGTCATCAAACAAGCAAGAGCTAGGATGGTGCGCATCATACGAAGACTTTCTCGGACTGTTATACTTCCTATAAAGGAAACTTCGATCATTGCGGTCGATACAGTTCTTCATATAGAAGCAGGAACTGCTTCTGCAACTTAGAAACCAACCGAATTATATGTAGCTTCGTCCACTGCGAAGCCAGACTTTTCACCTTGCACATACACTATCGTCCACATATATCATCTTTCATGTACATCGTCTTTCATATCCACCATCGACAAAATGGCACCGGCTTTCATCAAGATGAAGCGCCTTGTGTCCAAGCAACATCAAACCTTACTGGTCAAAGCCCTATTGCACATGCTTGATAACGCCCTCAACCATTCTGATAAAACAGCCGAGGAGCTTGCCAAAGAACTAAATCGATTATACATTGCTTATCGAGAAGATGACAGCAGCCCAGGAGAGACTGGCGCAGAAAATTTTCTTCGGATAACGTAGTTTTTGTTATCCAAGATTGCCTCTCGAATTCCTCTTGATGACAACCGCATGGAAAAGCTCGCCGAGGCGACATGTGATCTCAGAACGCGAGTAACTGAGACTGTCGGGAGACGAGGCTACACAGAGTCGATTTAGGTAAATTGTCTGGAGCATTATATGAGGACTTGGCTTGGTATGTTTCTTGGCGAGTCCCTTATCTTTCCCCTGGCTGACTGGCTGTTACTAGACGAAGATAAAGCTTTTCATAAGTACCCAAGACGATGGGTCCGTGTCCAGTCGTTTGCTGCTCGTCTCTCTGGCAAAGGGTTCAAGGAATGGGACATAGCCGGCATCCGGACACTACGACATGTGCTGGAAGAGCCACTACCAAAGTCTGCACCGGAACGTGACACTTGGCTAAAGGCGGCCTGCGAGTGGATGAAACATGCTGGTGACAATTTCTATCTCGAGGGACAAAACTCAATGGAACCCACCGAAATCCAGGCGGTGGAGTTGCGGGTAGGGTCGCTGGCGTCCCATCTGCAACCTACGATGAACCTTGGACGATGGTATTTTTGGTGCAAAAGACTAGAAGAGGTGCCAGAAGAGGTGGGAGAAGAGTTAGATGGTGAAACGAGGCAGAATATTGGCGTGATCATGGAAGACATGACACGATGGCATATGGTGGAGGAGTACGAAGAGCAGCGTCAAATTGACATGTATCTGGACTTTTTGAATCATCAGAGCCACTAGTTAACAGCCGAGGTAACAATGGAAAACAAACGTATTCGTAATACAAAAATAAGGCCGTGTTCATCATCTCTTGCTGTAAATGCCAAACCTACCATGGCTCAAACTCCTGACGCCAGACTATGCACCATGTTACTGACACGCCTATTTAGGCATACATCATATCGCCATCATCCTCTTCGTCGTCCTGTACGATAGGAACCTCCTTCTTCTTTCCCATCTCCTGGCGACATACGGGACAAGTTCCCTTGCTACGCAACCAAGGTCCAACGCATTCAAGGTCAAATTGGTGACCACCTTGACATGGCAGCTCGACGACAAGGCAGTACTCGTCCTCTAGGTAGGGAACCTTGCAGATGGCGCAGTCGTCGTCTTGCTTGAGGGTCTTGCGATTCACGCGATCGAGCGAGTCGAGAAACTCCTGCGACACACCGGCTAGCCGTGTCGGAGGGTCGTTGATGTCGTCCTCGAGGGAGTTGACGAGGGTCTCAAGAAACTCGCGGTTTTGGGCAGTAGGGGAGGTGGCGTGGAGAGTGTTGAGCTGGTCCTGGAGGAGGCGGAAGAGAGCGGCCGTATCGACGGGGGTAGGCGTGGCGTGCGGGTTGTGATGAGGTGTCTGGTCGCCTGAGGGTTCGGCGATTTGGTCGAGGAGGGAGAAGAAGGAGGCCATGTCGACACGACGGCCGGACCGACGGCCTTCAGCGAACTTGACATTGTGTTCGACTACATAAGAGAGGTAGAGTCAGCTGTGAAATACAGATATGGAGGGGTTGAGGAGGGGTTATTTGAGCTTACCTTCGTATTGAGTAGCCATTGTGAATAGCTGGTTATTCTGTCCTCGAGAGTATAATTTTGAGAAAACCAAACTCCAGAGGGAGAAAGAGGAATCAGGTTGCAGATGTGTACAAGGAGTGCGCGCAGGCTACAGGATGTTGTCGTGGAGTGGTAAGACAGGACAGGCAGAGATGGTGTCGCAAGTCAAAGTCGACTCGACCTCGGACTGCGGAGTTAGAAAAAGAGTGGAGGCCTATCTGTGCCGTGCCTGGGTCCTGAAGCTTGGACCCTGCGACTCCAGGGGCTCAATGCGTCCTTGAGGCTCCCGGGCATCTTATAGTAAGGTAGGTCCCCGATCGAGTGGCTGCTGACAGGTTCACTTACACGACTTGTGATACCCGCATATATGGGTCCATAGGGTCACTACATTGATAGAACGTTGAAGCTGGGAACAAATTGAGCTTAAATTAAGCATATGAATAGAAAAACAACAAGAATCATCACATGCCAACTCAATTCAATGTGGCTGATCTCAGCCATTTCCGCAGTGCATGGCACCCGCTTGGGCCATGTCGTCACTCTCCGCCAGGTCCGCTCAAGCCCATTGACATTGTTCGGCACTTGGAAACTTGTGTCTATCTTGGGTATAAACCGGGGATCCCTCTCTAACCTGACCTGACCTGATTTTGTTCTTCCCTCCAAGTCTTCTGTAATACTCTTTCGATACCCCCTCTGCCGTTCTTCACGATTTGATACCCCAGATCAAGCCTTTCACCACTAAACCGACCGCATACCATTGATTTATCTTCACCAGCGCATACCACCCACAATGTCTTCGCCTTCTGCTGCCATCATCGGCTCTACCGGCCTTGTCGGTTCGAACATTCTCTCTACCATCCTCGCCGCCGAGCTCTACGCTCCTGTCCATACCATCACCCGACGCGCTCCCAAGGCCACATCCTCCCACCTTGACGCCGTAGTCGATACCGACACTACCAAATGGGCAGACATCCTCACCGGCTTTACACCCAAGCCTTCCATTGTGTATTCCGCCCTCGGTACCACCCGCGCCGCTGCCGGTGGCCTAGCGAACCAGTGGAAGATCGACCACGACCTCAATGTTGAACTCGCAAAGGCATCCAAGGCCGCGGGGATCTCGACCTTTGTCTTCATCTCGAGCGCAGGTACGCGCTCGCTTCTCGCATCTCAGTCGCCATATGCCAAGATGAAGAACGGAGTCGAGGACACCATCAAGGAGCTGGACTTTGAGCAAGCCATCATTGTCAAGCCTGGCATGATTCTGGGTCAGAGAGAGACTAGCCGCACCGTGGAGGGCATCGCGCAGGGAGCCGTCAATGGTCTTGGACGTCTAAGCACTGTATTCAGGGACACTATTGGACAGGATGCCGATGTGATTGCAAAGGCGGCTGTGAGGGCCGCGCAGTTGGCGAAAGAGGGCAAGGCCCCGAGCAAGTACTGGGAAATTGGTGGAGGCGATATCATCAAGTTGGGCCGAACTGAGTGGCCTGGCAATGAGACTGCTGCGACTACTGAGACCAAGGCAGAAGTGACAGCATAGAGGCTTCGAGTGTCGCGATTAGTGCGGGATTGTGGTGTTCTATTTGACTCTCATCGTCGTACAACCTCCACCACCCCCTTGCATGGACTTTACGAAGTCAGGCTATAATTGCCCGGTATACGAATAACATGTTCGCTTATACTTACACAAACTGTTCATGAACGCTACGATATTCAGGCTCGAGTTGTTTAAATTATGTGGAGACATGAGTCCTGTCATATTATAAACTGAGTGCGTGCATACATTTAGGCCCGCTGTTGGAGGAATTGCGTGAGTCAAGGTGGAATTTGCGTATTCGTTAGCAGATTGAACTAGTGGTGATTAATAGCAATGTCTGAGTGTTGTTATTTGCTGGTTCTGAACGACTTTTGAGTGCTTACATGAAAAGTACAAGAAAAGAGTGAGAAGGGCTACTGAGAGATAGATAGGTATCTTCATTTAATGTTTTGAATGTCCCAATATCTGTTAAACTACTGTAGCTCTCTAGCACTAGTCTAGAAGGCAGAAGACATAGTCAGAATCATAGTCTTACAAAGCAATCCAGGGTCTCCCTTCAGCCGCCAAGATACATATCTCTTATCGTGGTCTCAACACTCTACCAATTCTGCTCTGCAACCAGTCTTAGCTTCAGCCTCCAGTCAGACAAGACTATTTGCAGTGCAGCCTCAATCACTAGGACTCTAGGAGTAAGCAAGTGTCATATATTCCTCCGACCCTTCGCTCTTCGGCGTCGTCTGCCCCGCGTGCCCCACCATTCGTCGGATCTCATCATCAACTCCACTCAACCTGATAACCACCACCACCATCAGCTTCTATCAACTTCTTACTCACTCACCAGACTCACTCACCTTTTGCTTCAGCGACTCAATAGACCTGCAGCGCTAGTAAGTTTTATATATACTGCCCAAACTCGTAAATCCATAGCGCTAACATGTCTTGTAGGCAGCTGAGAACAACACTGTCCTCAAGCAGCACATCGTTATAAATCACACTCGTAATACACAATCATAATGTCTTCCCGTCCTTCAATCGTCGGTCCTGAGGCCGGACCCGAGGCGCCTTATCCTCTTCACATGGAAGGCAAGGTCATTTCTGGTTTCGGCCGTGGCTCCAAAGAGGTAAGCCTTTATCACGTCCAGACCCAGATGTACCTCTTACTCACCTCTACCAGCTCGGCATCCCTACTGCCAATCTTCCCGTTGACGAGGCTCTAACGCCTTGGATCGAAAACATCGCCTCTGGCGTTTACTTTGGCTACGCTTCTCTCGCTCTCCCCACAGAGCACCCAGACTCAGACTCTACTTCTTCCGTCCTTCCTACAACTGACACAAAGGACGCTCTCCTCGCCACTGAGCCGCCTGCTAACCCCCCATTCCACATCTTCCCCATGGTCATGTCCATTGGCTACAACCCCTTCTACAAGAACAAGGTCCGCAGCGCAGAGGTTCACGTGCTACACAAGTTCACTGCCGACTTTTACGATGTGCCCATGCGTCTGCTCATCCTTGGCTTTATCCGTGAGGAGAAGGACTACAAGAGTCTGGAGGCCCTCATCAAAGACATCAACTTTGATTGCGAGGTCGCAAAGAACAGTCTTGCCCGTGACGCCTGGACCCCCGCGGAGGGCCGTGTTGTTGGTGTAAATGGTGGGAAGGGCAATCTGGATGTCAAGTGGCTAGTTCGTGATGCTTGAAAGCAATCTGGATTGAATGACAGATAGAAAGAGGATAAAAAAGGATATTGGGAGTTATGGATAGAATTGGAACATAGAAGAAACAGGTCTTTTTAACGTATTGGTTATTTCATGTTTCGCATCTGCTAAGCACTACTCGGGTATCGTGCGAAACCCCCATCTCTCTCATCAGTACCAATAAACCATGTCCACAAAACTATCATGGCTAGTCTCATACACAAAAGGCGTGTACTCCAGTTTCTTTCTCCTTCTCTCAGATACTGTATGGCCCCTCCCAAAAGGGCTAAAAAGAGGGCTCATTCTCATAGAAAAGAACCTCAAACAAAAAGTAAAGGGAGAATGAACGTATTTTCAAGGTTTACCCGCAGTCAAATCTACTAAATTGCCTGGGGTTCGCTGTCTGGTAAATATCGTGGCAAGAACTGCACCCAATGTCAGCTTATCGGTTCATTGCAGTGCAAATATGTCAAACTCACATTCATGATGATCATCATGGGAATGTCAAAAACGTCCCGCTTGATGGTCCAGCAATAGGTGCATTCAACCTTGCCATCCTTCTCAATTCTCGAGATGCCATGCTCGCTGTCAATCCGCGTTACTCGGCTGCTAAGAATACTTGGCTGTGCATCCTTTTGAGAGCCTGGTTCTGACTTCATGTCCTGCGATGATCGATATTTGTTGAGTCGACAGCTTCTCTGTACCTTGCCTCGACTGTCTTCAAAAGCCAGTTCTGCAAAGTCTTGGTAAAATTCCACAACACTGTCGTCATCTAGAAGCTCGCCTAGAAACACAGGCTGAGGCCGCCCGTTGCTGTTGTCTAGAGTGGCTTTTTGAGGTCGGGGAGTTGGCATATCTCCTTGAGCATTCGTGTCTGGTGTGTTGGATCCATTAGTCGATCGTCCGCTGTACGTGTTGATATTGAGGTTTGGCTCTTTTCCGAGTAACACATCTTTTGTCCACCCTGTCAACGCAGTGAATTCCTTGTTGACAGCAGCGACCTCGCCTGATCTTCGACACACGATCGTTGGCGCGCAACAGTGCTGGAGAAAGTCATCATACTCAACCAATGTTCTTTGAAAGCACTTCTCCATGAAAATAAGATCCTGTCGGGTCAGGTCTTTGGTACATGATATAAACGACGGTCGAATCTCTCCGAGCGCCTTGGCAATTCGCAGAAGCTTGTTGCCAGGCAGGCGGTTTCGCAGGACGGCCACCATATTGTGGAATCCGGTCGTGTAGGGGTACGGCTCCTTTACGCTCTCGTAAATAGCGGCAGAGTCCCTTTGTCGCTTGCCGAGATATGATTTAGGGCCAGGTTTGGCAGTCTTCGGTCTGTGTCGCGGCGCACCGGGAACCGTAGGAATCCCAGCGAAATTATGGCCCGGTGAGCCCTCCATGCCCGCAACTGAATGCGGGCTGGCCGTCGCATCTGTGCTTGGGCTGGCAAGGCTTGTAGGCCCGGCTGCAATAGCATAAGCATGGGGTAGTCCGTGCTGGAGGTTTCCCTGGGCATATAGAGATTGATTATTTTGGTCCATACCCGAAAAGTCGGCCCCTAACATGGGATGATCAAAGCCGTTTCCATTTGCACTTCCAAATAGAGCCGCATAGTTGGCCTCAGTTGTTGGAGTTTGAGATATGGAGTTCTCCCGGGGAGGCGTCTCAGCTCCAAGAGCCATTTTGTTAAGGATGCCAAACTCCCAACCGGCATACTGACTACCAAAATTAAGACCTTCAAGGTCAAAGTTGTACAGAGCAGGGTTGCTAGGGTCAAACAGGGCGTTAAAGTCCATATTACCAGTAGGTATTATGTTATTCATCGGAGCATGCGTATTGCTGATTGGAGCTTGAAAGGATGTCGGGGACGCTTGAGGGTTAAAGGGGGGCAGGCCATCGATACCGACAGGAGTTTGCGCTCCTGTTGAATAAACTGGCAGAGTGGTTGTGCTTGCCTGGGAGAAGAAGTTGCTGCCGGTCGTAGACAAGTTATCTGACTGACTTGAATTCTGGCGATGGGCGTTGGGTCGCGAGGGTGTAGGAGTAGGATTGTAGTTGGGACCAAGAACGGGTCGTAGGGCTTCCGGAGGAGCATCATGAAGATATTTGGCCTTTTTACGGACACCGTCCTGGCATGCATCAGCGAGACCTCGCTTGATACACCTTTGGCACGGTCTCTCATCTCCTGGGAAGATGTCAGTTTGAAACCTTCTCCTTGACTGTCAAGCATAACGATCTCAACCGTGACTCCTCCCATAAAAATGGGTTATGATGGGTACGCAAGCAGTAGAGCAGCTGCAACACTGGCAACCAAAGTACTAAAAGTCAAACTTCACAGGGAGAAATCAAGAGCTCGAATCATGATGACCGGCGCGTGAAGGCTTGATGCCAGTATGACCGTCGCAAGAAGACTTACCACAAGTCAGATGAGCCCTTTGACACGCAAAGCACGCCCTTCGCGCCTTTTTCCTCCTCGGGCGCAAGGGGTCCTTAGGGTCGTACTTCTTCTTGACCTCGGTGGTGCTCTCGGTAGTGCTTTGGTCGGTCATTTTCTCATCGTCGTCCCTGAGAAAAGTTTCCGTCTCGTCCTCGTTCTCAGACATAACATCTGAGACCTCACCACTGTTTTCCTCCATCTCGTGCGGCATGGTGTCTTAGGTTTTATATACAAGGCCTTGGGACCGACACAACGTATTGCGACGGCTGGAATATCCTCCTCTCAGCTAGTCGAGTCCGAGACTTTGTTTGGTTTGCTGCACACAAAGCGGCCCGGAAATGCAGGCTCCGATTCCAAAAAAAAAACCTTTTTTGTTTCCCTCTTTTCCCTTGTCCCCTTCCAAAAGCCTTTGCGAAACCACACTTATTTAAGCCTCGGTAGTACAACCAAGCAGGGACAGGACTGTCGTCGAATTGGAGTTGCGATATGCGCTGTTCACAAGGACAACAACCCCCACGGTGGCGTGGCAATGCGCGAAAGAACCCTTCCCCTGATCTCCGTTACTATCAACGCTGATGCGTGTTGTGTAGGTGATGTATGTAAGATTAGGAACAACGTAGGCCGTGCAGCTGCGGTAGGACTATGGCGTTGGGCGCAAACGAGGCCAGAGGGCTGTATGCAGCCGTGAATAGGATGATCAAGCCGTGGCTAATAAGGAGACCGAAACTGATCGGTCGAGCTCGTATCGTAGAGGGGGCGTACTCGAATGAAGCCAATGGAATCCCTGGATATGGTACGCAAAGAGGCGTTCTCGTGCGACGTAAAAGTAGTCAATAGCAAGTTGTAGGCGTGGTGAGGCTGCGGGTGTCGTCACCGAGGAAGGTGGAGGATGTGGAAAAGGTACAGCTCCGATTCGAGGGACGCGGGGAGATCGATGATCGCTGGACGCAGGAGGCTCGTAGAAAGCGGTAGAGGCGGATTTTGTAAAAGGCGACACTTGGCGACACGGGCGGTATGAGAGCGACGTTGTCGATGACGAAGCTGAAGACGTAGACGTAGGAGAGGGAAGAATAGGATGCAGCTACCCGAGGGCCATGAGGGTTGGCTGCAGCCAGCACCGGCCAATCTAAGCAACAACGCGCACTACAGCAGAAGCTCACACGGCGTCGGTGACCGTAGCAGCAGGCTGTGGTGACGGCGTAGCGTTGTGCAGAGATGAGGCATGCGATGTACCAGGCGCGGCGCGGGGGAGGAGGAGAGCGCAGAGAGCGCGGAGGAAGCGGATCGCGACAGCTATAGAATAGCGTAGAAGATGTTAATAGAGGTGAAAAAAGCAGGGTGAGAGAAAGCTGTAGACAAAGACGAGGAAATGGGACGAGGCAATTCGCAGAACAAGTCGTCAGCAGTGACTGGCCCAATTCGAGGTCAGTTAGTTAGAGAAGAGCCCAGGCCAGTCAGAGAGGTCAGAGGTCAGGCGACAGGGCGGTTGTATGTATTGTGGGTTTTGGTGGTTGGTGGAGGCCACAAGGCACAGCACAGGCGCCACAGACAGGGCAGGGCAATTGGAGGATGCGGGTGTATTCTTCCTCTGCTGTGCTAACTAAATATGCTGTAAGAATTGAATGCGAATGCGTGCTAGGGACCCTACAAGTACCTGATCAAGGTAGAAACAAGTGGGTTGATGACAAGTCTAGGTAAAGCAAGGGAATGTGGATCAGGGGATGATATATGGAAGATCATGCAGGAAAGGTTCTTTCTTTTACATTCTAATTGCCTACTCTAATATCAAGTGCAAGGAAAAGAGCCAAGGCTGGCTTTGCGTGGCATGTGCAAAAGCGGAAGTCCGAGGTGATATTATGTCCTCGTGAAGAACATAAGGATGAAGTATTAACCAAACAGGTAGGCCAGGAAATAAAGACTCGCACAGGGTGGGTAATTACTTTCTTTTTACAGGTAGGCATCTAATCCCCCTGAACAACCTGCATACATACAATGCTCTTCTACATTGCAACCTTACAGGACATTCATGATGGATATCCGCGGGTTTCAATTGACTTGATAGCATCAAGACTAACACAACCAACATACTGATGATCATGAAAGAATTGATCGCGAGGCGCAACCAAGTGGATTTGATAGACTAATATGGCTGATACTTACTAAACCAGCGAATGTTTATGCCTCAGCAAGCCGAAGTCCCAATCCCAATCGCATAGGCTAACTATCTTACACCACCACTTTCACACCCGCTAAAACAGAAACCACTTTGAGCCCAATAAAAGTCAAATTTTTGACTGCGGGGTTTACCAGTGGAGAGAGTAGCCCGCCCTGGGGGAAACTGAGCGTTGTCCATTGGCCCGATGATGGCTTCTGTTGTACTGTAGCTGATGAGTCTCGTAAATTAATTGAGCCCAACTTTTTTTTTAGGTTGACGCTTCCGAGATGACGGATACGAAGCCGGCTCCATCAATTGTAACAACCCCAAAGAAGCACACGACCTGACTCAATTGCTAGAAGACAAAATGAAATGAATATCTTACTACGCCTTGAGCAAAGCAATAGTCTGGGCTACCCAGCCTGCCCCCAACTCAGCTCCAGCTAAAAGCTCCAGGTCCCGCTGAGCCGCCAGAACGACTCCATTGATCCATCCATCCAATCCCCCAACCACCCGCCTTCAACCTCACCCCCTAGACCTGGCCTAGGCTGATGCACCGTGAATCGTAGACAGGGAATAACGGAACAAGACTTGTCTGAGACCCTGGTTGGTCTAGTCCTGCGAGTACACGTTGACTCGAATTCGAGCTGAATCCAAACACTTCTTCCACCGTAATGGACGTTGGGCAAAGGTGAACCAACAAGCTAGACTGCTGGAGTGGTGATTCGTACCTCGTCAATGACAAGGGTCTATGTATAGGTAGTGTCGTGCGACTGCAGCACCGTTGCGACAAGGTGCGGCGTCGGGCTGATGTTGGATAACTCGGGCTGCCAGATGATTCATTGATGCAGAACGCCGATTACTATCTAATTGATAACCTCTGATGTGTTGTCTATCTACAGAGTACCCGGATCCGCCAATAGGCAAGGTACCTTATGCCTGCTTCTCAAAGCACCCCAGATGCAATGTCATGTAAATCGTAGCCCCTACCTAATCTTCACGCACTCAATCTTCACCGCAGCTCAGAAAGAAAAAGAAAAAAAGAGGACCTAGGCAAAAGAACGAAGCCAACCGCCCGCCGGCCTCTGTCACCGACAGGCCGGTGTGGGACGGCCGGTGGGCGGCGTCAAAGCAAGGTACCCGAAACCCGCACACAAAGAAGCCAAAAGAAGACATCGCCCACCGCCTTACACATGCGTCCAACGCGTGTAATAAGTCTTACATACCAACGCTACCAATTACCACACTTTCCGCGCAAAGGAATGGCTTAATACGTAACGCATTACGTTTAGCGGCGTCTATCATAAAAACTGTAGAAATTGTAAGAAGCCGGCCAGCCGGAACGCGGGGCCCTCATGCCGAGCCCGGATGCCGGAGGTGGAGGTGGGGGGCGGTTGGCGGAAGCGGAAGGCCGCCGAGGAAGTGTCTTTTGTCTGATGTTTTCTGCTCAGCTGTTTACGGTGAAGAATAGAACCATTCTAATCGTTCAGGGTCCTCTATTGGATCTGATCTTTATCAAGGGTCTTGATATGGTCGCTAACCGAACGCTTCCCGTCGGCGACCGAGGCCTTCTCTCTGGGGTTTATGAGGAGCCATTGTTGCCATTTTGCATCATCCCCTGGGATGCCAAGGTAAAATGTACTGGTTCTCAGTCAATTGTGCAAATAGAAAGTATCCGCGGGGCAACTGATAATCAGTAAAAGTCATCAATCGATGTCTTGGCGCAAGGGTTTGAATTACAATTACCTAAATTCATTCAACAAAATTCAGCCTCTAGTCTCACTATTTAGTGAGTAATTGGACAATTGGTCTCATATCCATCAAGGCACCCAAATTTGAATGGTGTCAGAAAATAAACCTCTCCTCTTTCTTTACTTTTTCCTATGCCTCTTTATTGCGGCTGTGGCCTGCCTACATTGCATGACAGCCGCGGGCGAAATTACGCAAGGATCTCATGAGCTCTCCCCAAGTCAAGTTTAACACGTCCTGGTGAGCTTCTTGGGGGTAATATGTACCTAGTCCTCTTACTTGCTTTTCAGAGCGGGTAGAAGCATGCGTGCGCCCATCTGGTTGGAGGACATGATCCATGCCAATGGCCGAGAACCTGGAGTCGAGGCTGCGATAACCGAGGATCATGGGGGGCTGCAGATTTCTACATTCATGTAGGTACCTGTAGAGGCTGAGACACCCTTGTCGATCTTGAAGATGCTCTTCCCACCCAACTCGTGGTTGGTCCATCTTGCGCCTCGGCAGACGACAGCTTGGAAAGCTATGGGGGTTCTATTTGTGATGTTGAATTTGCGACAAATATCTGTCCCATTAAGTTTTAATAGGTGTTTTTTTTATACAGGAAAAGTTCAGATCTTAATCGTTGAAATCCTTATTTGCGGATATCTCGTCTCTTCTGACTTATTCGAGGTCCCAATAGCCACTAAGCAGTTGTATCAAGTCATCCTGCATTCGCCTATCATTTATCTTATTGACGATCATAAAGCCCTGCTTATCATCCAGCTGCCCGTCATCCAGATCCCCGCACTCGTCCCAGCGGCCCGAGATGATCTTTGTTGAAGATCTTCTACTTGTACTTCACCCGCTACCTTGCTGCATTAATTATAGAGCAGCTATAGAAAGGCACATCTGGCGACGTTACTGTATTGCCCTCAACATGCACAACCGAATCTTACGAAACCACCAGAGTTCATCCGAACATATTAGTTGATAGGTAATCGCTTCATTAAATCTATTCGCCACAAGTAAGGTATCCAAAATGCAAGAAATGCACCAATGCTCATCCTTCAGCCACGCAGCTAGACCGGCTAGCCCTGTATAACCAACGCTTAACCCACTCGTATGCTTCCAATGTCTTTTTATAACCAGTAGGATCTTTTCAATGTATTAGTCTCGAGTATTCGCCCCAGAAACATTTCTGGTATCTGCAGTACAGGGGTTCTAGTGCCTAGTCCGGTGGCGCGGAACCCCGGATGAAGCACGCAAGTCCCTGGGCTAGCAGCCGCCATTTTCATCTTGACTATGATCTGGAATCGCCGGTGACAATACCTTATGAAATAGCAAAGCGGCTCTTGGCCCTGATTCTCTTGCCGTACCGGAAGAAGAGATAAGGGAAAGGCATCATGGCCAGTGTTAAAAAGGCCAGCAGGGAAGAAGCCCAGTGGTAGTTAAGCTTGTTGAACATCTGATTGCCAAAGAGAGGGAATGCGGCTATAAAACAAGGGTTATTAGCGTTCATTCATATTAAACCATGTTTTTGAGCCTCTCTCTTCAATACCCCACGTTGACGTCTCCGAGTTCCCCGGACAGGCCTGTTGAGGCTTTAAACAAGGGGTATTAAGATAGAGACGGCCAACTACGGCGGTGAAGAGGATAGGACGATGAGATGGATAATCGAGACTCAACAGGAACCAACTCACCAGCAAACGAACAGCGCACGAATGCATTAGCAGCCAGTGCACTCGCGGCGTACTGCGGATACGCATCCACCTATTCACATCAATGTCAGCACTGGCTTCTATCTGGCACGAGCACCCTCCTGTCAGAATCCCATTCTGCTGGGTTACCCAAGGGTGAGGTGTAACGTGCGGTGAGTCTGTCAGAGGCTTGTGTAACGGGCAAGGTGTCGGACTTACAAGAAATGTAAAGACTCCGCTAAAGACAAGGAGGACTCTATATCAGTAACAGACGGTTAGCTGCAGTTCGTCTAGCAAAACCTAGGGGATACGAGATCAGGAGGCATGACCAAGCGGTGACTAAGGGCTCATTTGTACGAGTGTGATTCCGCGAGTCCGGTTCTTGTCTCAGTCCTGTCTCGAAGGCATGGACATTTACAACTCAGGGCTCTTGAGTCTTAGGTAGGACAACCCAAAGTCAGTGCTCCCCCAGTTACGTCTCTCTGAGGCCTGCCAATGATTTGATTTCATATGAGTTGACTCACCCTGCTCCAAAGATTGCTGATCCAATGATGGGCACGATCCAGTGCACACTGGGATAACACGACCAGCCAAACATGAATATACCAACAGGCACGATGAGAGCCCCCATTATCGCCGACGGCAGCCTGAACTCGGGCTGGCTGTAGTACTCGATGCCCGTTTCCTCACTCAGCTTACGGATGAGGTTGTTCCTGATACGGTGCCACACGGGATCGAGCGCCGCGGCGGCAAGCATGCCAACGAGGATGCCCAAAAAGGTGCAGCCGGTCTGCCACAGATTAAAGCCGTAGACTGTGCGGAACACAAGGGGGAAAGCCCCGAAAAAGAGGTATAGAATACCGAGTAAAATAGCTGTAAAGACGCAAAGGTTAAGACACATGGGCTCGAAGATGAGGAGTTGGAAGGGTCGTAGAAGAGAGCGTCCAATTGCGCCGGCAACAGATTTTTCGACTTTTTCTGCGGGAGCCTTCCATCTTTCGTCGCCAGTCTCTTTTCGAATCTGTCTCGCTTTGTTCCTGATCAAGATGGGATCTATTCGTGAGTTAGTCCATGTTGATCCTCAGTATCCGTTTCTGCTAACCACTCACGATAGGTCTCAGGAACGACAAGGACGATTGCCAGCCACAACCCAAATGCCCAGATCAGGAGGATGTAGTACGTCCATCGCCAATGAGCATTATAGTTGATGAGCCCGCCGATCAGGGGTCCAATCGAAGGTCCGATGAAGGGCGCGATTGAAAACATCAGCATGGGCGCTTGCAATTCGTCAATTGCAAAGAGGTCGCCAACGGTACCGCCAGAGACTGCGAGAAATGCACTACCGGAGAAGCCATCAAAGAATCGGCCAACAAGTATCGTCGCAATATTCTTGGCCACTGCTTGAGGAATGATCCATATGAGATACATGGACCAAGCTACGAGGTAGATGGGCCTTCGACCATAGAACTCACTCATCGGACTCATGAGCATGGGGCCCAACGCAATACCTAGGACGAAAAGCGAAAGGCCTAGGATAGAGACTAATCGTACATTGCCGAATTCGGCCTCCATCTGCGCATAAGTGGATGTGTAGATGGAACTGGCGCATGTTCTGTCTCAACTCATCAGCTTGTGTCTTGGAGCTGAGATACTGAAGTCGTCAACTTACACGCAGAAACTCGCAAACGAAACAATAAAGACAATAATCCACTTCCTCGTCTTGTTGTAGCTGCGCGGACATAAGGGGTCATTGTCGCCATTCTCCCAGCCGACTTCAAAGGGATCCTTTTCTAGGACATCGTCGAACGGCTCATTCTGAGGAGGATCGCAGCTGTAGCCATTTTGGGACTGGCTGCGATAGAGGTTGACAGATGCTCGTGAGTGAGTTCTTGTGGCTTGTGCCGTTGATTGTATTGGCGCAAACGTCGTCTCATTCTCTCGGTACCCGATGGTCCCTGAATTGGTCGACACCTTTTCGATATCGCGGTCCATTTTCGTTGTTGGTTTTTCGTTTCTTCGGAGAAAGACAATGGTTGACGTAGATATGATCTCCGATATGGGTTTGAGCTCTAGTTTAACAACTGGACCCTTCGGAGTATTTAAAGAAGACTTGTTAATATTCGCACTAGTTAATATGCTAAGATATGATACTGTTGATTATCGTGGTTCTCATCGACTTCATATACAGTCCATCGAATAGCCCACCGCCACTCGTTACAACAATTATTCTACATTTCTCATCACCACGGAGCACGCTCGGCGTTGTCATGATCTTTCACGTTATTGCTGAGATAGATGCCCTCGCATTACTCATGCTGTCATCGCCGACCAAAACGTCCTCTCACCCCCACTGCAGACGTGGGAGCTCTTTATCAAGGCCCAATTAAAGGTCTTGGCACGGATATTGGACGGGATAGCCGGTTGTCATGGCTTATTTATGAAGGGCCCGTTGTCAGAAGCCTGTGTAAAGGTTGTATAAGGCGAATTGGTCGATGGTGAACATCTAGAGCAGGCTGAATGGTGCGCTACATGTTAAGGTCGAACAAGGATAATTGCAGAGACCTGAGTCGAAGCTGGATTATGAACAGGACATCCACGATTTGACAGGTCAACAGAATCTGGATTGTGATTCGGAACTCGGCTCCTTCTTTTCAGCTTTGAGTCTTATGGCCTTCGGAGATTACAAAGGTGCAGAGGTGGCGTAGAGAGCGAGCACTTGTAAAGGCGAGATTGAGAGCTTGAAGACTGGGATGAGAATATCTGATCGATAGTTACCTGCAGATCAGCAATTGAGTTATTTGCAATTGAGGGGTAGTGTGTACAAGGATCTATATGCAAGTCACACTTATGTGTGAGTATCATAAACCTGGCATGATAAAACTGGCTCCCTCGTATACTACCTTAAAGTTTAGTATCCTGGAGATCGAATGGACGAGACGCTTTCACAAGCCTAAAAGACCCGAACATTCTTCACATGTCCATGAACTTGCATTCGTTGAGGTGGCCGGCTTTGTTAATAATAGGAGCTTATTTAACAAGCTCAGGTCGAGTTGACAAACCAGACTCGGGGATGCTTGCATCATCCCAGACACGGCACAACGTTGAGAATCTTGAACCAATCACCGTGTCTCTTGGCGTCTCGCACGAGGTCCGATAGGGTAAAAAAGACGACATGCGTACATGATGTCATGCAGTTTCATTCGTACCACTACGGGCGCTGGTAGGGTGGTAACGAGACCCATCAGTCACAGCTCCGTCAGCAGTACGACGCCCGTAGTGTCTGGGCCGCGTGTTGTAGGGTAAGCAGGTCCCTTCGTGCAGGTGGGCGTCCTAGTTAACGAACAGATGCAATTAAAGAGTCATGAGGGGAGGGGAAATATGTCGCGTCTATCCCAACAACTAGTCGAGAGTTGTCGAGACGGTCATCAGCTCCAAAGGGACATGGTAATCGCAGTTATCTGGCTTCTACCATGAGCTCGAGTTGCAACTCAGAGACGTACTTCCAAGGCACACTGCAGCTGCACTGCCCTGTCTAGAGTGCAGCGAACGAGGCAAAAGTTCTGCAGCCCTGCATGTAATTCTCGCAATAGGCTCACTCATGATGCGCCCGCGACCGGCTGAACTCTCTTCTGGCTAAGCCGGGTTTTGTCCTATTGGATTCTCCTGTGGCCAGTGGTTATTTCCTTGTGCTGATCGACTTGATTCTAGGCAAACTTAGTTGTTGCGATCGGGCGCAAGTTTCATGCCCCTGAAATACTCGTCAGCATTCAAAAGAGACAGATCGCAAACAACACTCGAAAACAAAACAGGAACAGGAACAGGGCCAACAAAGGACTCATTAATTCCACTTAATTGAAACAGGGAATTCTTCCCTTTTCTTTTCGTAACCGAGACCCAGTCAGCCAAGCAAAAGCTCCAGTCCTCGGCTGATCATAACCGTCAACGTTGCGTTGCCTCTGATGCCCAAAATCGCCCCCCTCCAACACCATGAACATAAACATGGCCGATTCTTTTTGACAACCCACATTTCTCTGACGAAAACTTATTATTATCGCAAGACAAGGAATCCCACTCACTGCATTTCTTCATTAATCTTTTTAGGCGCTTACCTCGGATCGCTCCTTTGGGCCACGCCGAGTCGCAAACATGTTCGGCTAACCAATGGATTCGGTTGAAGTAGCACGCCCAAACGTCATTTCGGAACCTCTACGACGCGGGGGACGAGGGGAAACAAGATGAGACGCGGGGTTTAGTTGTTCGAGTTTACTTATAAAAGGGACGTCTCTTTTCCTCGAGAGTTGCTGAGTTTGTTCAACCCATCCCTTCAACTCAAATCCTCTTCCCTCATCTTGTGCTCAACTCAAACAATTGTCCCCTATTCACTTACACATACCATACACAAACCTACCCTTGCTCAACTCCCCCCAATTGATCCAACACCATGTCTTCCCAAGCTGCCCAGACTCAACACTTCCCCCGCATCTACTCCCTCACTTCCGTTGATCATGCCCGGTCCGTCTACGACGAGTGGGCGAAGACCTACAACGAGGAGATCACTGGCAAGGGCCAAGACTATGTCGGTCCTGCCATTGCCGCTGCCTACGTTCCTCAGGTCCTAGGAACTCCAAGTGTCAACAAGGACGTCGAGATCCTTGACGCTGGCTGCGGTACCGGTCTCGTCGGTGTCTTCCTTGCTCGTCTGGGCGCAAAGAAGCTTGATGGCGTCGACATCAGCCCTGGCATGCTTGACGAGGCCCGTACCACAGGTGCCTACCGCAACCTGGACGCGACGGACCTGTCGCGACCTCTCTCTGCAAAGAATGACTCTTATGATGTCGTGACGTGTGTCGGCACCTTGACGCAGTCTCACGTTGGTCCCGAGGCTATCAGTGAATTCGTGCGTGTCGTGAGGCCCGGCGGCTACATCGTGGCTACCGTCATTAAGGAGATCTGGCAAAGCGGAGGTTATGAGAGCCACGTGAAGACCCTCGTCGAGCAAAACAAGGTCAAGGTCGTGTCTGCTGAGCTCCAAGACTACCGAAGGGGAGCTGGAGCTCAGGCCTACTACCTGGTCTTGCAAGTGTCATGAAGTGACTCGCTGATGATTTGAATAATGATGATGATGATGATGATGCTTCGCGTGTGGTCGGCTTCCCCTTTCCTACCTTTCAGCAACACAACACAGAACAACAACAACCCCCTTTCATCCTCGGTATTGAAGAGGAATATACACGTCGACTTCTTGGTACGGATGAATCGCTACTCCTTGCGACTCTTTCCGTTCCGAGACCTTCCCCCTTTGGCATGTTGGTGACAATGATGGTGATTTTTGATGAGAGACGACAGAGAGTTGTTTGCAATTTGGATTTCGTTATTTGACATAGGTGACTCTTGCCAAGGGGTACCGCGATCGGGATCTCTTACACATTCCTTCAGCAACAAATGCAGGATAAATAAAAAAAACGAGGCGTACGGGCCTAAACCATGATTATGACTTTTGAAATGTGACATGTCTGCCATTTACTATAGGCTTCAACTACCATATAGGCAATTGACTTGACTGCCCTTCTATTTAATGACTTCATGCGTGTATAGCGTATATATCAACAATTATCGAGGTAATATCTAAAGTCTCCGCCTCATGTGGACCTAGTATGGACCTTAAACCAATGTAAGGCGATTGTTTAACCCCCTTGACATGTACCAAGATTTTAGTATACCAATCTACATGGCGATATCACTAATGTCTTATCTGCTCCAACTCGAATCGTGTTTACGAATTGTAGCTATAGTCAAACTAGTGTTAATTTCAACATAGTTGCTTTTCCCTTTGCATAGAGGTATGCATTTATGCACAGTTGCACAAACCAGAACAAAACCACACCTAAAACTCTCGCTGAATTTCTCTAAAAGCAACTGATTTCCTTCCAACTACTTTACATAAACCCAAAATTCCTTAAGCTTTTTTAAACCTAAAACTATAGGCAACTCATAGGTGAAGTAGAAGGCCTCAGTCTGGTTCTTGTCTATGAGTGGCCTGGAAACTTGGGGAAGTCTTGCCTCATCAGGATGTATAAACAACTAGGTATCTCGACTATTCACCGAATCATAAGCTTACACACATGCCACAATAAGTGATTCGTCATAGATCTGCGACATTACCAACACCCCATCGGCGGTTGTCGGCGGCTCATGAAACCTTTAGATACATATAATGGGACTTATCATGATAACTCGGTAAGCCTTCCGATCTCCTCGGACGCTGTGTTGGACGCATGATCGATGCTCTGCTACTTCATCAACCCAAACTGCGTCTGCTCACCGACTTTAGCTTGACTCAATTGAGCTGAAATAAGCAGATAGTTAGGAGAGCACTCACTAGGAGCATCATGGTGATGATGTGTTCTCAATGTCTTTCACAAGAACAGGATGTCCCAGTTTACATGATGATGCAACAATTTTAAAGGTTATAGGAACCAGCCAGCGTCATAGCAACTCTGTTTCCTCAGTTTATCATCATTTATCTACCGATCTAACTTATAACAATGCATATCTCCTTCATATATATCCGGTCAATCGTCTCATGATGGCCTCGTATACTGGCCGTATATGCGTTCTCTTTATGTCGATCCCATGAATGCCCCAACGCCAAAAACAAACCATTAGCCCATACTTACACGGTATATCCTCCAAGTTTACAATCCTAATTCACATCCTCTAGAGATACTCCGGCAACCCATCCTTCTCAAAGTCAGGAACATCCTTGTCGCAGTTAAAGTCGCGATCCCAAGGCTTTTCGGGCAAAACACCCGCCTTGAGGCCGTCCTCATAACTCCACTGGTGGTTATTCTCCGTCTTCCATGTCCAGTACCACCATCCCCAGCCCTTTTCGAAACTGTGCATCTGAGCCTCGGCAAACATCTTGAGGAACTTCTTGTACTCATCACTCCAATCGTCAGGATCAGCGTTGGCGCCGCTGCACGAGCACTTCTTGTCCTTTGTAGGACATCGGGGCGTCAGGATGGAAGAGTCCTTGCTTCCAGTGTCGTAAGTACCCTCCCATCGAGTACCCCAGCCTACTCCTGTGAGGTACTTTGCGCAGTCTGTATCCGCCTGGGACCACTCGGCAAAGATGGTTGGACCGTAGCCTGTCTCGCGGTTCATGCTGATCTCTGCCTGCTCGGTCCAGCCGTCACAGGCGTACTCGACCTTTTTCTTGTGCGAAAAGTCGATCTGGTTTTCGTTGAAAATGACATACTGGTGAACATCAAGGACCATGTCGTCGTAGCCCGTCATCAAGCCTTGCCAGTTCTCAAGTCCCATAAATCCATCTCCGAATACCACAAGGGCCTTGACGCCGTTCTTGCGCACAAGGGCGTACGCATCTTCTGTCCACTTGATCACGTCGCTCGTTTTCAGGCTGGTCATTCGAGGTTCGTTGGCGAGACCGTAGTGGGTGATGATGTTCTTGTAGCGGGGTTGGGCGAAGAACTTGGACAATCGGTTGTGGATTTCAAGAGCCCGCTTCGCGTTCTCGTCGCCGTTCTTCCCGTTCAACCAACCAATACTTCCCCATCGACCACTGTGATTCCAACCATTCTGACTGCCAGGAATACCGTGCAAGTCCAGGTTCACTCTGAGTCCGTACTTACGGCACCACTCAATGGCGCGTAGAAGATATCGCCAGGAGGTTCGGTACACATAAGGGTCCCCGTCGTAGATCTCGACAGCCCAGTAGTTGAAGCCGATGCGGACATGGTCGAGGCCTGCTGCTTGTATATCCTTGAAAGTTTGCTCAGTGACGAAGGATGCGTAGTGTTCTTCCAGGGTCTTGGCGGCGTCAGAGCCTAGCTTCTCGGATAGCGTCCACTCGTCGATGATGCCTTCTTTGGTGTCATAGTTGAACAGAGACGGCGTGATGAAAGGTTCCAGGTAGAGCCATCCTCCGATACAGACTCCACGAGCAGGCTTCTTGCCATATGAACCCCAAGCTTTGTTCAGCGGCGGTACGTTGTCGTTGGCTCGAGCCGAGTCGTCCCAGTCATCTTCGAGACCCATGAGTGGCAAGTCTCCAACCATCTCGTCCGTGAAGGTGAGGTTGAAGTCGGTTGTTGACTTCCATGTCCAAGGGTCGAGATATGTGTTCCTCCACTTTTCGGGTATCTCTGAGCGGTCCATTCCATCCAAGTCTGAAGTATCATCGGTTGAGTCGTCTGAATCATCGCTACCGCCGCCTCCTTTCTTGTTCTTGTTGCTGACGACTACTGCCACCACGATGATGATGATGAGTATAACGACGCTTACGCCAAGCGCAATCCCTAGAGTTCAAGTTAGCAGCTCGCACGACGAAGAAGGAGCGATCGCCACTTACACAGCTTCTTTTTATTCTTCTTTGGCGGTTTTGATAAGTAAAAGTCCTTCTCTTGTTCCACACTATCGACGCTTCCCCAACCACCTCGTAAGTGAGTCTTTGCTTGTCCCTCTTCCATGATAGCTCCGCTCACGACTCTTCGCTTCTTGTCCTTGCGATGAGTTCGCGGCTTGTCTGGATCTCTGTCTCTTCGTCGTTGCTCATCGCGTCGCTCTGGTATTCGGGATTCGTCTCGGTGGGCTCGACTGGCCCGTTCGCTTCTCTTCTTTTGACGCGCATTCTCTCTCTCGAGATCTGCTAGGGCGTTTGCTGATAATGTCCTTGAGCTTCTATCTCGATTGTCCTCAGACCCAGAAACCGGCCGCTTCGATGCTTGCGATCTCTTCTTTCGTTGTCCATTCTTTCGCGGTTGTCCATTTCGATCTCTTTCTCTGTCTCGGTCTCGAGGTCGATGCGAGTGTGACGGCCGCGATGATTCTCGAGGTGGCATCTTGAGAGATGTAGCGACGTTGATAGGAATGCAACCTTTACGGAAGTGAGATCTTTATCTTTAGCGACCATCTAAGGAGATTAAAGTGACGACGCTTGCCCCAGTTTGCGACAACTCCTATTCGGGGAATTCTGCGAATATCCTGTTTGGACGGTGTCTTGTTTACCCTTGGCGTCATCCATCCCGGTTAGTTGTTGAAAGACCCCTGTCAGACGTTGACAGAGCAACTAACATGTTGAAAGCACCGTGCCAAGTGGGTGCGAGTCCTGCTTCCGGCACAGTGGCTCAGCGGCATTGGAAGGGCGACGAAAGCCGCCAACCCTGTGGAATCCGTTGCCAGCCGAGCTTGACATCACTCACCATCGCCGAGGGACAGAAATAAGCCCCCTTCGGTTGGCTTTGGATATCTAAGGTATAGCAGTCAGCTGTTTTGCTACTGCTGTTATTACTACTATTTACAAAGTGAATTTCCTACAGTCCATCCTCTGCCTCTCCCAACTGTGAAAGCCATCAATAATCACTATGAAGCATCGTGTAATCCACCATTGCAAGAGGGCACAGCCCATCAGCAGCCCTTCGACTGCTCGACTCTCACTCGCGCTCCCTGTAGGACGACGGTGTTACTCGACACATCCGCCCAATGCCAGACTAAACCTACCCATCGATTATTCAACGACACCTCTTCTCGCACATAACTCCCGGGCTGCTCTAAACCACAAGGAGCTTCCTGAAGAGATTCGCAATGGCCCAACTAAGAAGATGAACCTGTTCCAGGCTATCAACGACGCAATGGGTATTGCCCTTGCTGAAGATGAATCCGTCGTCATTTTTGGCGAAGACGTGGCCTTTGGTGGTGTTTTCAGATGTACTATGAACCTTGCCGAAACCCACGGTGCTGAGAGAGTCTTCAATACTCCTCTCACGGAGCAGGGTATCATGGGCTTCGGCATTGGTCTCGCCGCTGAAGGCATGCGACCCATTGCCGAGATCCAGTTTGCCGACTATATCTACCCAGCATTTGATCAACTGGTTAACGAGGCAGCCAAATTCAGATATCGGGATGGATCCTGTGGCCGGAGCGTGGGTGGCTTGACTGTACGAATGCCCTGCGGTGGTGTCGGACACGGCGGTCTCTACCATTCACAATCACCTGAAAGTCTGTTTACCCATATTCCTGGACTGAAGGTTATTATGCCCAGATCTCCAACTCAGGCCAAGGGTCTTCTCCTTGCAGCGATCCGCAGCAACGACCCATGCATCTTCATGGAGCCCAAGATCCTCTACCGTGCGGCCGTTGAGCAGGTCCCTACGGGATCATACGAGCTTCCGTTATCAAAGGCTGAGATCCTCAAGGAAGGCAAGGACGTCACAATCGTCTCATATGGCCAGCCTCTCTATCTCTGCCACAACGCTATCAAGCAGGCGGAGCAAGACCTGGGCATCTCTATCGAGCTAATCGACCTTCGCACTCTATACCCATGGGACAAGCAGACAGTGCTAGAGAGTGTTCGTAAGACAGGACGAGTCATGGTCGTTCACGAGTCCATGGTGAATGCGGGTATTGGCGCAGAAGTTGCCGCGACTATCCAAGAAGACCGCGATACGTTCTTGCGGTTGGAGGCACCGGTTGCTCGTGTTGCTGGCTGGAGCATCCACACACCGCTGCTGTATGAGAAGTTCAACCTCCCTGACGTTGCAAGTGAGTTACCTGACGGAATCTTGTTGAATGAAAGTCTTTGAACTAACAATTTCTGTAGGAATTTATGATAATATTAAGCGACTGTTGGACTACTGAGTTTAGTAGGCTGGAGGTAGAAGGGGGCGTAAGGGAAGCTGGCTCTTGTACAACGCCAATTGTAGCCCGGATAATGTTGGAGGATATGGATTATATCAGGCGACTTGGACTAGTAGAGTTCTAGACAGCAAGAACTCAGAGCATCTAGATCTCGAATACACACGCTGGAGTTCAGTTCTTGTCAAAACTTCTCCACCATAATGGCCTACGTATTGTCAGACGTCTCACCCCCCGAGGATATTATACCATTCATTTTAGGCGGGTTTATACCGATCGAGGAAGAGGATAGAACAGAAATGAGCAAGCTACTATCCAAGGAGAGATGCAGGAACGATGACCACACACGGGTTTATCATAAAGGCTAGGCTATAAAATTTAGACCATAAAATCTTCTAAGCCTAGACTATGAGATTATATAAGTTCCCGAGATGAAAATCAAATACACTCAAAAGATATAACATAGAGGAACTATGCTTCTGTTCCAGGACGTGTTAGTGCTTGCCCCACTAACACTGCGCTCCATCATCATGCTCCACTCAAGCTCCTCCAGCATATGCCCCGCCTCCCCTTGATTGTGGCCCATGCTGTGCCTCGAGAACTCCACGCCAGCCTCAACGCCATCGCCCGTCATTTACGTCTGTTAATTCTGTTCGGCGCATTCGATCCCTTTACACCATGTCAGATCTCGAGACTGTTTCGTCCTTTGTAGAGGGCGCTCCTCCAGGAGAGGTACGTGCTTAGATCCTCGCCTTCTCCGCCTCGTCATCCGCTAATAAGGAATATACAGCTCGCCGACGTTGTTGCAGGTACTATCGGCCGACACACGATTGTTTAGAGACGCATCAAGTTGACAAAAGCCTGGCAGACATCAAGTCCCTCACCCTCGACTCCCCCGATCTTTTCTCCAGCCTCGCACCCGCGTTCCAAAAGTACAATGAGGAGCAGTTTGTTACGGTGAAGCTGCCCGGCAGCAGCCAACCAGTAGGTGATCCGCAACTCCGGATACACGAGGAATTAGGGCGCTGATGAAGCGGAATAGGTCATTATCAGCTCACACAACTCGCTCGGAGACGGCCGATACTACGATGTCGAGAGCTCTTCCAGCTTTGCTTTCGACCACGCCACGCAGGTAGGCTACGGACGATTACTCAGATGGGAATGCGCCTCTAACGGAAGAATAGAAAGCTAGTGATGTGCAGAGCCACGTCTTGGAAGGTGCCCAGGCGGATCTTGTGTAAGTCAGGTTACGTCGGTTGAAGAGTACAAAATGCTGACATCCATTACAGGAAGTCTACGCTCAAGAACATCGGTCCTTACGTTGACGAACACTTTGCCAACGCCGCGCATGGAGTTTTTCCAATTGAGTCGGATTCTCGAATTGCAATCGTTATCGTCGGCAACAAGTACAGTCCTAACAACTTCTGGTGAGTTGCTTATGAGCATCCGATATGCCATGCTTGAGCTAACCTCCTGCAGGAACGGACGCTGGCGATCGCTCTACATCTTGGACCCTTCATCCGGCGCCCTCGAGGGCTCTCTCAAGGTCGACGTGCACTACTACGAGGACGGAAACGTGCGTCTCTTAACCAACAAACCCGTCTCTAGCACCATCTCCTCAGTCAACGGCGCCGGCATTGTCAAGGAGGTCTCGTCGACCGAGAGAAAGTACCAGGAAGAGCTGAACAAGGGCTTCGTGAGCCTCAGCGAGGGTGCTTTCAAGGGTCTGCGACGACAGCTGCCTGTGACGAGGCAGAAGATTGAGTGGGACCGTGTGACAAGCTACCGGTTGGGCCAGGATATCGGCGGTGGAAGCTCGAGACGATAGATCATGTTTTTAGTAGCGCGCGAATTTGAAAGATAGACCTATGGACAAGGACGAGTAGAACAAATGCGAAAGATTGATCTTGGTAGTCAACCTCGGAACTACACACTTGTTTCCGTGGTCGAATTAAGGATACTGAATGGGGTATCGAATTAGGCCGGCATCTGATTATCTTGATAATCAAACCGTCAAAAAGGTCTCGGCTAGAGCATTCCGTCAATTCCGGCGATTCCGTTGATTGTTAGATGTTTAGCATGGAATCATGGAGAAGCTTTTTAGATCCATGCACGACTTGCAACCGCCAAACCTGGTCTGTCATGCTCATGCTAGCAGCTGGAGGTGAATACAAACTAGGTGACGTTTTCCCCGGTCTTACAAGGCCGATGATATATGAAGCAGAAGGTCAAGCGGGGAAAACGAGATCATCAATATTCGGCTACCAGTATCAGAGTTAACTTCGAGATGGAAGACACCCGAGTTTAATCAACTGATCAGATGCCGCGTTAGTTCACTGAAACGGTCATGACATATTATGGAAAGTGTTCAAGAGGACTGTTATCTTGCCGTATCTTGCTTATCTTGCATCGAGATGAACCACAAAAGGCAAAGGTTAGAGATGGCTTCCTCGGGAATCGGGAATCGGTATCTCTATCGGTACTGGTTTGACGAGTGACAAGCGCCCGTAGAGGAAAAGCGATGGAATCAGAACGTGGGGTATTGACGGCATTGCAACCCATGATGTTCCTCGGAATGAAGTAATGGCAGGTCGGCATAGTGTCCGGGTATCTTATCCATTGTCATGAGAAAGCTCTCGCTTCGCTTGTCTCAAAAAGGCAATTTCCTCCCTGTGCTTTCGTGAACTGATGACATTAACCCCGCGCGGCGCACGGAGAGCAGGTCCGTGTTTTAGTTTCTTGGTGTGAGATGCGGGGGAGATCATAAGTAGATGTGTAGAGGGGTAGATCTGGTGTTGTCAGTTGGTGATGGAGGCTTTTCTGGCAGCCATTGTTCACGTATTCCCTGACGGAAGAATACGGATGAACCTAGACAATGCTATCCGAGTCCTTTCGGATCATATAGCATCAAGTTCCTCATCAAAACTAACAATCATACCACGTTTCGACATTAAAAAGCAATGGAACCCGCCGTTCAAATGACGGTGTGGTACCGACCTGGTGGAGGGGAAAAGGGAACCGTATTCGTATGTACCCCGGGCCCCTGTCAAAGCCAAAGAACAGCAAACAAAAAGCATTGATTCAAAGGGCCGGACAGGGAAGATAGACCCGCGGCTCTTACAGTAGGTGGTCCAAACAGCGGCAGCCGTACAAATTACTTAGCTGGGTAAGGCTGTAAATAAGGAGAAGGACAAGTGAGAACCATCAGGCGAATCACAGCGCAGAGACGGTAATTTTGGCTTTTCTAATTGGTCCAGAAACCTCCTCGGCGATGGGCCCTGCAATGGATGGGGTCGGATGTTGGCTCGCCGGATCGTACCAGTACCCGGAAGTGGGTGAAGGAGGATAAGCTTGTGAGAGCCTTTGAATCCTATTGTTGATAAGGACGTGGCCATTGTGATGGAGTTAGTGGAAGGAAAGCATCTTTTTGTAGTCGGATGATGGCAATTATATAGAGGATGAACTCTGCTAGAACTCAGGTTAAGCAAGAAACAAAGCAACCTAGAGACATGCATGCAATTGTGCTGTGACGCAATTTTCGAGTCTCTTTCCGAGGAAGACAAAGACATGGAAGAGCAAAGAAACAATGGGGGACAACTCAACAGAGTTGGGTACCTAGTATTCGTACCTACCCATGGAGCAGTAACTTACTGGCCTGTGGCGGCTCACTAAATGGATCCCTGCCCCAAATCTCCAGAAGGCCACCTAGAACAGGGGACCTAAATTAATCTACTAGTAGCACCTTAGCCCAGATTGCCTGTGACTTTCTCTTTCTTCTGCCACTTGTTTCTATTCCTCCTCCTCATTCTCTCTTCTTCCTCTTCCATCTCATCCCGCCGACGACAGCTCTCGACAAGACCCGATCAGCCAATTCTCTTCACGACCGTCAAATCACAATCAATACCGCAATCATGTCCGCCACAAAGGAGTTCACCATGCAGGATGTTGCCGAGCACAACACCTCCAGTGATGTCTACATGGTGATCCACGAGAAGGTCTACGACTGCTCCAAGTTCCTCGACGAGCACCCGTACGTTTGCATCCCACATTTCACATACATCTCCCATTGCGCCGCGCGATTGTTCATACTTGAGACTAACACCTATACTCAGCGGTGGTGAGGAGGTTATGCTCGACGTTGCTGGCCAGGACGCCACTGAGGCTTTCGAGGATGTCGGTCACAGTGACGAGGCCCGAGAGGTTCTCGACGGTCTTCTTGTTGGTGAGCTTAAGCGCATGGTAAGTAGTCTCAACATCTTTCAAATCCAACCCAGTGAGAGCAGTAGCTAACATGTGCCACTTTACAGCCTGGTGAGGAGGGCCCCAAGCGCCAGATCGCCAACTCGAACCAGGGCAGTGGCCAGTCTGACCCTGCCGGCACCAGCTTGAGCCTGTACGCCATCGTTGTTGTCGGAGGCTTCATCGCCTACGCCGCCTACAACTACCTCCAGAAGCAGGCCGAGGCTGATGGCCAGGCCACCGCATGAGCGCCTTTTCCAAATCGCATCGCATCAAGGAAAGACAAAAAAGGAGCCTCTTTTGATTTTGCTACGACATCAATGCAGGTCTTAGGCGACTATGCATTGGGGAGTTTTGGGCCTGGAGAGAGGTCTGGCGATAGACGGCGGGCGCGCAACTACTTAGCATAAGTAGCTTACCCCGGCTCGGACATGACGAGAACAGTGGGCGGGCTATTCTCCTGGCGAACCCATGTTCCGATTTTCGGTATTTTTTTGCTTAGGTTTTTTGTTGGGACGGGGACGTGCGACCAAAAAAGATAAGGATCGCAGATGAGAGAGACCCCATTATGAGGCGCGACTCATGCGCAAGCAGGCGACCTACCGACACTACCTATGGAGCACGGTGTTGCATGGGACATCTTTTCAACAATGGAGACGAAATCTTGGGCAGTAAATATGTATCACTGTTTTAATCGACGACGCGGTCATGACCATGCAATTTCTGTCTTTGTTCTTGAGTGCTTTGTAACTTTCAATGCTTAAGGTTGTGAAAGTACCAATACATCGCTTGTGACTGAAATGAGGCGTACTTCATAAAATCTGCCTAATCTCGTGCTTAAGCTCAAAGACTTCATCTGAAGTTTAAAAAGTCATCATCCAATAGCTACTAATCCAATGGTTTAATCACTCTTACTCACTCTTTGAGCCTCACTGTGATTGTGGGTGTTGAACAATTGAGACACCCCTGCTCCCGCACTGCCTGCCGCCTGCAACGCCACACTTGCAAGACATCAGCCTCGTTGCACACGGATCAACGTCAATCCAAACTTAGAGCTTACCTCTCGCTTTTCCTTGTTCTTTTATTCTTTGTCTGTCGCCGTCCACCTCGACTGTCTCTCCTTGACACGAACCGCCTGCGGAACACACGCAACTGCTCGACCCTTCTACGCAATCCAGAGAGTAAATCCGTTCTTTTTCGCAACCATGTCTTCGTATCTCGACAGACAGGCAAACGCCTTTAGAGGCACCCTCTCGTCCGCCGCAGCTAAGATCTCGAACCCGTCCAGCAACAAAGCCCCATCCCTCGCGCCGCCATCTCTCGCTCCTCCTTCACCATCTCCATCAGCCGCTTCCGATCCAAACACCCCGACCTCCAAGCGAAAACGAGATGTCGCCCCCGAGGTCCCCTACTCGCAGCCGCAGCTCACGGGCTACGGCGCTGAGGTCAAGACCCAGATGACTTTTGCCGTGGAGTACCTCAAGAAGAAGGGCGATACCAAGAGCATCACCGAAATCATCGACCATCTGAGTCTGAGGGGCTACGATGAGGAGCACAAGCGACAGCTGGCTGAGAGCCTGCGAGGTCATCCCCGTGTGGACTGGAAGCCTGATGCGAGTCTGAGCGAGCAAACCTGGAAGACCGGCAGCTACGCCCACCGACCCATCATCCCCGGCGTCAAGAGTGCAACCACGCTGTTGGCCCATCTGCAAGCCAAGACGGACGCCTCTGGCGTGTCAGTCAAGGATCTTAAGGACGGCTGGCCCGACTGCGAGGACACCATTTCATCACTGGAGCGCCAACACAAGATTCTCGTCGTGCGCACGAAGAAGGACAACCTACCGCGATATGTGTGGCCTAACGATGCCTCGCTTCACCACAGCGTCCAGCCTGAGTTCATGGCCATGTGGCAGCGCGTCCAGCTGCCGCCCCTCGACGAGATGCATCGCAAACTTGTCAGCGTCGGGCAGAAGCCTACGAGTGAGGACCCACGCAAGGCCAAGGAGGGACAGGGCAAGCCCAAGGTCCAGAAGAGGCGCAAGGGCAACAGGATCGGCAAGGCGACCAATGTGCACATGGCACATCTCATGCAGGACTACAGTGGTATGCGACGATAGGTGGATGTGTTATGGACGTGTGGTATTACAGTTCGGTTCATTCTAAGGGCGTTTTTGGTCGACAATCTTTATGTGTCAAAGGTACAAGGGATGGATTATTTGATTTCTGGCGTTTGACGAGAAGGGCTCGTGTTGATTTTGGTCAAGCAAAAAGACAAAGGGAATGACGAGACGGACAGCGACGGCTAGACAAGGGGGCCAAAGGCACAGCGGCAGCATATTTAAGTCATTAAATCAAATAACATGGTTCAATAATAATAACTCCTTTCGCCTGGTATTTATGTGACAAACATTCTATCTCTAGTAATTTCCGCCTCTTGCTTGCCATGCCATTTTTTGCCTTGACACGTTGTATTCACCTACCATTTCGCCGTATCTTCTCAAACAAACCTTCAAATACATCTGCCTCTTGATATCCTCCCACGCGAAACCTCTTTTGCACCGTAACGCACGGCACAGCCTCAACGCCCCCAACAGCCGCACTCCTGACTTCATCTTCAAGCATCTGACCCGCCTCAGGCCCTCGCAGCGCCGCCCTCATAGCAGCATCCTCAAGCCCGCCTTTTGTCCTGCCCACGTGCATAAGCCATGCCTCATCGGCGATATCAGCGCCGTGCTCAAAGTGCCCGCGGAAGAGGTCCTCGAGAAGAGCGGACTGGACAACAGCGCCGCGGGTCTGCAGGGTCAAGGCCGCAAGACGGTGGGCTGGCTGCGAAGGACCTGTCGTGCCAGTGACGGAGAAAGAAATGCCATGACGGGAGCCGGCAGTCTGAAGACGAGAGGTGAAGAGGCGGAGTTTCTCCGGAGACATGATCTTTTCGTAGAGGCCGCGTTTTTCGCCTGTGGGTGGGAGTTAGCATCCTGGAGTTGGCAAAGGGTAAAGAGATAGGTACATTTTCGCAATGTTGGATAGAGAAGAAAGGGTTTCCAAACGACGTTGAATTCTATCTCTGGGTGAAGCGCTTGATATCGCTCCATGGCTTCTTCGAGACTCTTCTTTTGGAGGAAACACCATGGACAGAGGATGTCTCCGTGGATGACGATTTCCACCAGCATTGTGTCGAAACAGAAGACGAATAGGAAAAGAAAGTGATATAACCAATTCGTTTCTCTAACAAAGCATCCGAATAGTTGTCGTCGAGTTGAATGAGTGTGAGTATATCCCAAGTCGAAAGCCGTTGAACACTGTCACGTTGTCAAGAAACAGCAGCCACTGTAGATCCAAGAACTAAACCCTCTTCTTGTTCCTCTCAATAATAAGATGTATAAGAAGAGAAACTTCTCCTCCTTCACCTCCGTCTTCTGATATCACTTCTCACCTCCCCCAGGACCAGGGCGGAAAAGTCAACCAAGCATCATCCATTGCGGCCGCCATAAAAGCCAGTAGAAAAAGAGAAAGCGCCCCCTCAACAATAACAGAACCTGCACGATACACACAGTTGGGCATTGTCCCCGCCCATCGTGGCCTGTTGTTGAATTATGAATATGTCTGCGATGAATAATCAGAAAATCACTTTTGCGGAGGTGACGCTCCCTGTCTGCGGGGATGGGGTTGGTTCCCAGGGGAAAATAGCCATTGCCGGGAATTAGCACAAGCGAAATGCATTTTTCCTCATAATGGCGTGGTTTCGACTTGTTTCTTATTAGCTTAACTTATTCTAAATAGAGTCCATTTCATAGAGTCTAGACCGGTCTTTGGGCTGTCCAGTCGCATGCTTGTGCCCAGCGACACAGACGTCATGATAGTTGTCAAAACCTTCGCCCAGGGGTGAATTGTCGATCGAATCGGGAATGAAGCACGAGATTCAATTCCATGCGGCTCAATAGAGGGGCAAAGATGACTTCACCATCCGTTCCCGAATCTCTTCGGCTTAGAGAAGTGCAGCTGTTAACTGACAGCCTGTCAAGCCCAAGGTAGGATTAGTTAGTGTTCTGTCATAAAGCGAAAGCCAATCATTCACTAGGTAAGAAACTAGACAGTCGCTTGTTGAGTAGGTAATATTCATCGCAGAAAATCACAAGTCTATGGTGTTGGCTCCCAGTCCCAAAGTCCAAGTCTACATACGTAATAAATACACAAACAGGCCAGCGTCTTGTGCTTCCCATGGTGCCTGCTGTCTTTTTGCCTCTGATGCTTTCAGAAAAAACAGCGAATATTCCGATCTAACTCCCTTCCCTATGTGCGTCATGCAGACAATGTCCTGTCCATCGTCATAAGGTTGCCGGCCTCCAGTCTATTTGATACTTGAACAAAGGAAACGAAAAAGCATCCACTGCTATGGGAAAGGGGGAATCGATAATAACAAAACTAAACCGTATTGAAAAGGACGAAACGATGCTGAGATCAACATTCCAAACATGCTCCATCTAGGAGCGAGCCCGCGTTTGATAGTAGTGTGGTGTGGTGTGGTGTTGTGTGGGGAGATTGATATTATGTAAAGGTAAGCATGAGCTATCAGTTCATGCGAACTTCGGTAGAGGTATGGGGATCCAGTCCAAAGGGAAATAAACGCCGCTATGATCTTGGTGCCCGCATCAGGCACAGCTTCAATAATACAGGGTATCGGTGAGCTTGCTCCGACTCATCACTATGATCTCGAAGCGTTGCTCAAGCGTTGGAAAGTGGTAAGAGGTCCACCTAAGCCATGTGTACCAGTCCAGGCTCGGCACTCTGCGGTCGTCGCATGTGAGTAGCAGCACCATAGTACATCTGGTTCATGGCAGGGTTGGTCGGGTAGGCGTCCGAAGGATCGGGATACACGTAGCTGGCACTGTTTTGCGAAGGCGAAGCCATGTGCGAAGGTGATTGCCAGCCGACATTAGCCATGTGAGGGCTGCCACCGTTGCTGCTAGGTGTGCCCTGGCTGCTATCCAGGTTTGGCTCCAAAGTCGGGGGAGGACCATAGCTAGTTGGGTGCGATGTAGGTCGCATCATGCCGTAGCCACCAGATGAAGTAGACGTGGGGCTACCGACGCGCATGTGCATGGGCAGAGAACCATTCTGCTGAAGGTACTGGAAGTCGCCAGGGTGACGAGGGATACTGTTAGTGCCCGAGAGGTCGACACTGGGCGACATGGACATTGTTCGCTGGCTGGGAGAAGGAGTCGTCATGGGGGAACCATGGTTGGACATGTGATCACTATCAGATCGAGCCTGCGACATTCCCTTAGACTTTGACGCAGCGAGAGCGGCCGCGGTTGCGGCGGCAGCCTCCTCGATCGTGCCGCTGTGGTGGTTCTGATGACGGGTGAGGGTTGTTCGGCGGGTAAAGGTCTTCTGGCAATCGGCGTAGGGGCACTTGTAGGGACGCTTTCCAGAATGTGTCCTGCGGTGTCGTGCGAGAGAGCTGCTGTCGCTAAAGGGCTGCGTTTCGTTAGCGGTTGAACAGGGATCGAGGCACTCGTTGTACTAACCTTGGCGCAAGTCTCGCAATGATGAGGCTTCTCACCGGTGTGCACGCGCTGATGCACAGTCAGGGCAGATCTTTGGATGAACTGCTTTCCGCAGCCGGGCCAGTCGCAAACATGAGGTCTAACACCGCTGTGAATGCGCTCTGTTGGAGGTTAGTGTTATCCATGATTCCATATCTTTTTACTTACCATGACGGGCAAGATCGCTTCGTCGCGCGAATCCCTTTCCACAAGTACTGCATGGGTAGGCCTTGATGGGTTGCTGAGGAGGAGGAGGAGGTTGCTGAGCCATCTGTTGCATGTGCATGTGTTGCATCTGGCCCATGTTGGGCATTTCGGGGAAGCCAGGGAGCGACATGGCGGCTGGCATGGGGTTCGGTATATGCATCGGCGCGTGCATGTTGGAGGGTGAAGGGTAAGCTCGTGCGATGTTGTGGGGGTTGGAGTATTGCGAGTGCTCGGAGCCGTGGGGGGAGGCGGATCGCTCCATACCGGGTTCGTGCTTAACGAAGGAGTGTTGGTATTGTTGGTGGTGATCGAGGAGACCGGGAGTAAGTTGTTGCATTTGACCTTTCTTATTGAGCATGTTGGTGATGTCCATAACCTCCGTAGGAGCTGGTGATCGCATGCCGCTCATCTTCAATGTGGTATGGAATGCCAGCTGAAGACGTGGCGCGTTTGGGGAAGGATGTGCGAGGGCGCTCACAAGTGACGGATCACAGCAGGAAGGCGGTCAAGCTGACGGTAACTGTAAGATAAATGCATGGTCAGTGGCTTGGCTCTGATATCGTAGGGAGGCAATGTTTGATTCTCGAGTGCAGACACCAGCAATCTCACCCCCAAGTGACCGGCAGATGATTCAGCAAATGCCAGGGCATTTGAGCCAGTCCAACCGATTACCAAGGGATGATGTTGCATGTATCCAAGATCCACTCGAGTGCTCACAGCCGTAAAGGCAAACAACTAATGCGACTAACCTTTCCGTTTGTATACAAATAAATGACGTGTATAGTCGCACCGGAGAGTGGACGTGAGATCTTGCAGACCGCTTTTCGGCGAGATATCGGCGGAGGAGGTAGGAAGGAGGTCGACCGGCGACAGAACGAAGTTGTCGATTTTTAGAAGCGACACGATTCTTTTGCAGATGCAGATGAAGCGTAGTCCAAGTGACGCGCAAGATGCAAGTGCAAGGTGGAAGACGAAAGCCGGCAGGGGTCAGGCAAAAAATGTTTAAATTTTTTTCTGTACCCTCCACAAAGTGATGCACTGTCGATCGGTCGGTCGGGGTTTAAATTCGACAGAACGAAGGATGATAGCGAAAAACAGAAGCTCTCGTCAACGTAGGTTTACACTGCGGCTCAAAGGCGACGTCGATGTGGGATGTAGTCGTTCACAGGCGCGATGAAGGGATCAGGAGGTGGTCTGTTCACAATCCAGTGGTCTAGATGCAGGTACCGTAAAAAGGTCAGCCGCGCTGTCGGGGGAGGGAGATGAATTTAAGACAAGGGCAAAAAGTAATGATGAGGACAGATAAACGTTGTTATCAATCGCCGGAAGACAAGGAAAGCTCAGCTCAGCTCAAGACGTATGATGAATACAACGAAAGACGGGAACGGGAGGTAAAATAGACCAAAGGAGTCGATGCGATGATCGAGGGCCAGGTAGGGGCCAAGTCTTTATGTCAGGTTCCAGGACGGGTCCCTATGGCGGGACGTGACAAGGCAGCGCCGGGATATGAGAGTTGGGAGTGTGAAGGGGAAGTGAAAGTGGAGTTGGGGGGGGGGAGTACGGTCAGAGAAAAAATCAATTAATACTCCCAGGCAAGGATACCTAAGGTAAGGAAGGGAAGGGTAAGGTGACAGGGGAGGCGACCTGAGGGGTGAATAGGAATAGCTGGCCCAGCGCAGACTCAGTATAGCGGCGGCCGTGCAAACCAACGCCAACCCAACGCTTCAGCCCAGAGAGAGAGAGCGCGCGCGACTACCGCATGAGCCAGAATAAAGCAGAGTAAGGCAGAGGATGCAGGGGTTGGGGAAACAAGAATAAGGCATAGTCAAGAACACTCAGACCTGACTGAAGCCAGAAATAGATTTGAATTGGAAATGGATACAGTAGTGTAGGCGTACATTCGTAGCCCAGGTGATATCAAACAAAAGGGAATTAGGATGGATAATAATAATAATAGTCTTGACGTACAGACGAGACGGGTGCAGGCAATATCTGTTTCTGTTTCTTTTTCTTGATCGCAATCAAGATCGTGGTCGATCCTTTTGGCTTGGTTCCCGTCTTTGCTTTCTTTTTTCTTTCTTTTTTTTTAACCGAGTGCCGTCGAGGGTTTCGTTTGGACTGGATCTCGCAGGTTTGCTCTGTGCACCAGATCTCACCAAAGGCACGGTGACATGGGTCAAAGCACAGGACGGGGGTTGGCAGAAACTCGAGACACGACAGAACACAAAGCAAGCAATAATCGAGGGATCGACGAGCTGCAATAGTGGAGGGACTGCAAAATGAAGGGTTTCATATCACGGAACAAACACGAGCTGGGACAGGCCCGCGTGCTGACTGGGGGAGTGCGCTCACTGTTATAATTTCCATGCTAGAGTAATAAGGCGAACAGCTGAGAAAGCCCGGCATAAGCGTGTACCTCACACCAAACCAGGATAGGTATGCAACAGACGTCACAAAGAACGAGGGCTAGAACTCCAAATTTCGCCTCAGAACGTCCGTGGTGGTGGTCACTCTCACTCTCACAAGAATAGAGAGGACACACTGGTAGTCCGGTAAAAGTCGCCATATTTGCTATCACTGCAATGATATTGATGGACCTGAAAATTGGAGCAAAAGATCAACAAAGAAAGAAAAAACCCTCCACTGGGATGGGATCCAAACGAACGGGTGCCCTGGCAGCCTGGCTTCGGAAGACATGGCTCCCGTCCGTTATGGTGCTGCAACTTTCGCGATGCACAAATTGGAAATCTCCCGTCCGTCCCCAGTGTACCGCGTACAGTGCATGTTCACAGTGCACCCTTATGCAGGGCCTTCCCCGGCCGTGGCGCCGCCTCATCCAGCCCATCCACCGCCCATGACAACCCAATAAACAGTGAATGAATGACTGGCTTGGAAACGTCCCTGAATAACATTCTATCCACTGAGCCTCGAGTCGTTGCACGATGCTGATTGGAACCAGACTGTGGTCCTTCTCATCTGTCGTGAATATTCGGGATCGCTGCTGAAAGTGAGCGAGCATCTCAAATACAGGCCAACCCTTGTCAGCTGGAGTGATCCTCAGACGTTGATCGTATCGTTCGTTTCTCCTACTGCGTTATGCCAGTTGGGCCGCCGACATATCATGCCGTGTCTTGATCGGTTGCGAGTGGACGCCCCATTACCTCCCTTTTCCCCCCTCATGTCCGGTTACCAAAATAACGAGCTATCATGAATGGTACAGGCTGGGCGAGCATGGTTGTTACAAGCCTGTATCAAACAGGTCGAGTCTGACGGCGCATGGCCGTGTAATGAGATGCTTTATCCCGTGTATGCAAGCCATTCTTTGTTGTCTGTTTCTGGCCTCTGATACTGTTTCCCTCTCCCTCGGGATCGTGAACAGGCCTCTCTCTGACCCAGCTCCCGCTGTTTGATGTTCGACCCCAAATCGCCCCCCTGCTCGCAAGCAATGAACAACGCATCACTCTCATCTGCTCACCCCTGCCCGCCAGGGCCGACGTCATGAACCTCCCCTGTACCTTGTAGGGCCGACATGGCATGTGCGCCCCTCAAAATAACCCAAGTCCATTCTTTGTTCAGGGGAGTTCAAACGGGTCCCGTCAATTTGGGCGCTGGTCAGAGCTGCACAGGCACAGAGCTGATGTTAGGCTGTCAAAGCTAGGGGCAGGCAAGGCGGCAGCTGTCGTGTATGGCAGATCTGTCTTCCAGAACGGTCAACGTCCATGCTCCCCTGCCCTATCTCACTCACTGGCGGTGTCGTGTTGTCCTCCCCTAGTGTGGCTTGCCTCACCTAAGAATCCACCTCTCCCTTGGCAGCGTTTTTGACAAACGTTTCCTGCGCCATAGGCGACGAGAAGTGCTGGGTTCCATGCTGGTAAACGCTAATCTCCAACCATGAATTTCGGTGAAAGCGATCCAGGACCGCTCAACGCTTGATGGAGCATGTCCTGAATCTGTGGTAGACTTGACATGATGTAATCTCAATATCTGATCACCTGGCTTTGTTAGTTGATTGCCTTGGCTTCTTCTTTGTTCTTCATTAATAGGCGATCTCGAGATTTGGGGCTAGTCCATCGCTCGCTCACTAGACTGCTGTTAACAAAGACTGCCCCTGAATTAGCATCCAAGTGCATGCCTTCCGGGAATAGGATGTATTGATAGTTTGATAGTCCAACCAAGGCGGTGTCGCTGCTTATTCCGCTCCCTCCCTGCGATAGTCCGTTGCTTAACTGGGTAGTTAACATGCACATGCATGTATGCAATGCGCATGAGTCTGCCGCTCGTGGGATGTTTGTTGCTCGTTACTTGCACATGGATCAAAGGTCGTCCCAGATACCACATACCCAATCGGATCTGAGGCGGATGGTCTGGGCGCTCCCCGGTGTTGGAGTCAGTAACCCTGCACTGTGTGAGATACCTTGAGGTGTAGTGGGCTGAGGTGGGACTGATTCGTCAGTACCTGACAGCCTCTAGAAGGCTTCATCATGATCCATTTGCCTTCCAGAAAGCAGAAATGCTCTTACACCGCCTAGGCTGCTTTAGCCTCGGAGTTGTGGCTGTTTATTGTAGCCGCCGTCTCCCACCAGATAATCGATCATCCCCACAAGCGCCGCACGCGATACAGATGCAGGCGCATATGACAGTCGACAATTAAAATAAAGATGCTAAGCAATAGTTTGATGGCAAACGTAATCCAGAAAGATCCACCATGACGCTGCTCGACCATGATGTTGCGCGCGGGAAAGGGGTGTGGCACCCAAGGTCGAAAACACGAAGCTGGAATTGAAGTGAGCTAACCAAAATTTGAGAATCAGAGGCGACAGGGATGTTAAGTGATGGCTTTTCAGCTGCTGACTTGTGGTTGGCTGTAAGGCAGGACTAACCGGCGTCCCTTACACATCTGGAAATAACGCTAGCTCACCGAGGAAGGTTTCGAGAAACCTTCTGGAACAATGGTAATGCAAAAGCGGAACTAGCGTCTGTGTGACAATGCGAGACTCGGCGTAGCGTTGCGCCCTCGGGCATCCTGTGCCTTCCATTGAGCTTCTTTCCTTCCTTCGATGCTACTTTCTCATTCCGATTCACCACCATCCCATCCCACCTTCCAAGCCTTCCACGCCCCTCCTTCCCTATCTCATGCATGGGACATCTCATACCCGGTCCCTTTGTACCTCGGGTACTTCGCTCAAATCTTCTCCGCAATCTCTTTGCTCTTCGATTCACACATCTACTTTGATCCCACTCGGTCTCTCCCACTCACCTCTTTGAATTGCATTAGATGGATGTCTCATGTGTCTGTCTACCGCCTTACCCTGACCCTTGATCCATGCGCCCGGGGCCCCATCTTCATTTGCCCCGTGCTGCAATAGCATGGATCAGTTCCATTTGTTCTGACGGCTTTCGAGAAGCCCATATTTGCGGTGTATCGACCAAATGATCACTAGAGTAATTGAGTCAGCGAGTCGTTGGGTTGAGAGCAGCAGCCTTGGCGCACCATCCACCCTAAACTTACACGCTCGCGGGAATGGAGGATGAAATAACCCAAGTAATTGATTGGCATTATGACTACTCGCTGGAAGCCCTAACTAGCTAATGACTTGACTAGTGCAAATGAAGAAGCCTGCCCGAAGCAACTTCATCATGACGGCCTCTATCATCCAGATCGACCCTTAGGTTATGGAAGGAATATGGATTGACAGATCAGCAAGTCAGGCACGGCTGTGCATCATCAAAGACAAGGGCAGGCATATGGTTTTCCTGGGGATCCATGCATAACAAAGGCTGCGGCTCCGGAACGGCTCCTATCACCACAACTCTTTTATTGCTCCCCAAGACTTGGCTGCTTGGACTTCGCAAGACACCCTGCAGTTCCATGCACAAGCTGACCTTACCAGCTGGGGGAATCTTGTCCGTGCCGGCGCGGGGGGCTAGTATCAACGACCTACCCGTAAGAGCCTGCATGAATAGTTGGACGAGGCCTTTTACAATCATATCTTACGACTATGTGAGGCAAAGGACAGAACGGTGATTTACGAATGACCCCAACAGCCCACAGCGCTTCGGTATCCTTCAGTCTTGTGCAATTCTCATCCTCAATACGATTTCGTAAATGTTTGGCTTATGCCTGCCATTTAGCTATCAGCCATTGACCTCATCAACTCCGACGACAAACACAAAAATATTCACACAATACGTTTTTGGCTGGGGTTGGCGCTATTCCAACAATCACAAGCGAGGGGTTGGTTGGTCATGCGTCTTGGGTGGTATGGCTTGAGTTTTGTCTGATCTCAACTCCCTTGCTTCCTGCCGCTTAACTATGTCTTGACGACCAGCTATGGAACAAAGACTCTCAGAATCCTTCTAGAAACGCTGCGCACGTACCGCCCGTTGGAGCTTCAAACACTTTTGCACCTACACCCCTCCATGCCTTGCAGGGCAGGGCTTTGTCTACTCAGTATTTGACGAGCAGTGACTCCATTCCAGTCCGTTCGTCCCGCCATCCGTACGCCATTTTCGGTGAAGGCGATGCACCGACCCTGAATGGGGGCCAGTAGCTTTGTTGGATTAAATGCAAAGGCTTGGCAGGAATACGAATGACCTTTTCTTACTCCTTACGCTCATGAGGCAATCTCGAGGCATAGATGAAACGGTTTGACATTATTCTCCGCATTAGCGTGAGGTGACCCTTCGTCAAGTCCTTGTTTTCGAGAACGACATGTCTATTGCATTCATATTCGACGGCAGTCAACATATGGTCGCTTGTCATTGTGAATTGCAAGAAGCCATCTTTCTTCGTCACGGCCAAGCGTGGCATGGTTTCTGAAACACCCTTGATAATGATCTATTAATGACGAGGTGGAATCTCTGACTTACAACAAAGGATTTCAACTGGAACAATCACATCAAAACGATGGCCTTACCAAGTTTCATGAAGTTTTGCCGCATATGGCCGAAGAGCACAGTTGGTCAAGGCTCTCGGCTGCTGCAAATCCGCGCTTTGTCGATCTCACAAAAGCTCTCAAAAATCCCAAAGCGGCGCAACCGTGCAATGACTCGCCTCTAAACTTGGGTCGTGGGGCGGGCGCTTGCAGGAACTGCCCCATGATCGACATTTCACCGCGTCCGTAAAAGGATGAACCTGGCAATCAAAGACTACAGTGCTGCAGTACAGGGTCTAACTTCAAGTATAATTCGGAAATGTGATGAGGGGTTTCTCAGGTGTCCGAGACTCAACTTGGTGTTGATACCGCGGAGAACCTCCGAAGCCATCCCTTCTGTTCTCGAATTCTACTTCACCTCAAAAACCGCTCTTTCGCTCTGCTCCATCTTATCAGCATCCCAAAGCCAACCGGGTGTCCGACCGTTGTGCTGCATTGTCCCAGGGTGGACCCTGACAAGCACCCAGCCCTCGCCTCAGGAACGTGCTCAGAATGGCAGACGGTGAAACAAATGATGGAAGGCTTCCAGAAGCAGTGGAGCTTTCGAGGTCAAAGGGTGACGTGGGCCGGTCAATTCTTCCAGGGCTGAAATGCAGGTGTTGGCTTATCCCCTCCACCACACCAACACCAGCGCACAACGATTTACGGGGAACAATGCAGGGGTGTCTTTGGCCCGTGGCTGCCACGAGGGCATTGTTCGATTTGAGCATGTACGTTTGCTTCTGCTGCGATTAACATTGGGGTTCTTTCATTACGTTCCCCAGGTGCAACGCTAGAACCCTGGGAGAAATGTCCTTTGCATATATGATACCACCCACCCGCTCCTCATAGCAGCCTAGAGCGCCGAAGCAGTAACCTGGTCACACTGGCTGCTGCTGCTTTCACCTCACCACCCTAACGTCCGGTGAGGTGGGGGCTGCTTTGAGAAATGAATGATAAACCAAGGCCGCCAATTTCATCAAGGCAACAAGCATGAATGATCATGTGGACTCATGTTGTCGGGGCTGTCGGGGCTGCTAAGTAATTTCCTGCAGTCTCTCCAATTATTGAACATATTCCATGAAAGTGGGTGGACTCATTTGGTGGTCCGGGCTGAGATTGCCGTCGACGCGGTTTGAGGACGGACGCATGCCTGCGCGTTCCCGCATTTGTGGTGCCAAACACTCTGTCTCAGCCTGTCACCGTCTCATTACGCTCAAGCTGAGGATAGCAGCCCGAGCCTGGTTGTCAGGGGCCAGGAACTTACATGGACGAGAGAAGCTTCAAGATGGCCTGGTCCTGGTATCATGGTGGACAATGGAACTAGCTTTGCTGGCAAACGGGCCATGTTACGTGGGTACTTTACATACGGAATCGTCACACCCCTACCGAGCGTCCCTGAGATGTGTGAATCTGAACGTCAAGATGACCTGCTTCAACGCATCCAAGCGAGACGGATGCGTCGATCAAAGGAGCTCCGGCCAGCTGTTCAGGAACGTGCCATCTCGATATCCGCTTCACTTCGATTCGACAATGAACTTGTATATCGCTGCTGTTTTTCCCCTTCAAAACGAGATATGAAAAAATGATACAGTCATGCCTGATGACCCGCTACGATCCCGGCAATCTTCAACAGGCAGATCTACATTCTCGACATGTCCTTGCATTTTCTCGTATGGCATCAGCACAAACGTTGACTGTCTAACGTAAGGCAGGCGTTGACGGCGCAGATCAACTGCATCAGTAATTAAACGTGGGATGAAGTGCCCACAGGCTTGAGTTGCAGCTGTCACAAAACGGCCCATCCAGTGTGTCAGATCTACAAGATGCTCACAAATTGTTTTCTTTTTTTTTCCCCTTTGCTTTTTCTCAAGCCGATGGTCCCTGCTGCCGCAAGATGATGCACTATCAAACAGATCAGTTGGGACGGTTTTGCTTCCCTGACCGCAAGATCTGCATAAGAAACCCAAGGCCGTCGTTTACATCTTGCTACTTGCATCGTAGAAAAATTAATGGCGTGCCATACACTTCAGGAATCCATGCATCTTAGCTGCATGTATTGTATATCGGGGAGTGTGCAGTACGACACCGCCGTATCAGGCCATGCACTACTAATCGCAGGCGGTCTGGAAGTTCTCGGGACGACAAAACCCGCGATTACAATACATACTTCTACGGTGAGCATGAGCTGGACAAGTTAGGCTGAAGCGATATCCTTAGTTCCATCTATGGGCGAAATGAACGACCTGATATGATGTGGATGGAGCCTTCATTCCGGTCAATCTATGGGTACATGTTTTCCGGCGCTTAGCTCGTCAGGACGGAAATATTCACAACTTGTTCAGTCGTTTATGCCTTCTATAATGGCCATGTCAGATCAAATACGAATGGCCAATCGATATCTGCTGGATCAAGCGCTCAGCTTATGCCCCTAAACTCAAGTTTGAGCTGGCTCTGTTTGATTTGAGGACATGATTGTGATACAAGCTTGGATCGTGCTCTACTCGATAACAATTTTACCCTACACTCGTTACGAATTTGTGATTTCGCACCACCTTATGTGATTATCTTCGAATGCTATGAGGCAAACGTCCATCTATGAGTACAGTCACGGATGATTGAGTAACCGAACGAGTGACATGTCAACGTTGAAGTTATTCAAATTGCGCTAACTGGACCTGACCAAGATAAGAGACTGCACATGATTGCCTCTGGCTTCTATGGCAACTGATATTCAATTGAGATACCCTATACTTCACCACCTAGGCTGGTCACGCTCATGCAGAGGAGTGTCGAGTGCATGAGCATCCCCGAACGGGTCGTCGTCGTCCTCTTCCTGCTTAGGCGCAGGAGGAGCCGCAACCGGCCTTGGAGGTTGAGGTGGCGGGTTCGAGTGAGCTGGCTTAGACCTAGGAGCAGGGCGAGGAGGAGGAGGAGCATGCGCAGGGGAGGGTGAGATGTTCAACTCGGAAAGGTCTGGAGGCTGAGAAGAAGTTGGCGATTGCGCAGCCTTGGCCATGGCCTCTTTGCCTTTGATCGTAGCCACTGCAAAAGTCAGTTGCATCCTACAAAGAGGTGATATGAATACATACTCCGGTAAAGGTGTGCTTGTTCAGCAAGCTCATCGTCCGAGTCACTATCCGCATCTATCGATCGATCGAATTGCTCAAATGACATGAGAGCGTGGACAAGCTCATCGTTGGCATGGAGCAATCCTCCCAACCATTGCTCTTGCTCAACATGATGGATCTGACGATGATTAGCTCGACCGCTCCCGTCAATTGCACCGAGAGATAACCTACATAGCGAAGCACCTTTCGTCGAAGAAGTTTACAGTCTTCGAATCGCTCCACGGCAGCCTGGTTCTCTGAAATTCGTTCAACCTCACGGTTAATGCTTTGAAGTGAGTTCATCAAATTTGTCGCAGCGATGGAAGCATCAGCGATGACAGCCTTCATATTCTCCTTCTCGGCCTCAAGGTTGAAAGGCTTCCGTTTCCCCTTGGTCGCTCCCTTGTCTTTTTCCTTCTTCTTGTCTTTAGAGCCACCGAAGAAGGCGCTGGCCCCAGATGAAGATTTGGATGATGCATGGCCAAAGGACGGACCAGATGCTGGGGATGAGTTGGAAGGACCTGCAGCGTTGCGTGCGTCGCGAGCTGCCTTTGCCGCAGCTTCTTGTTCATCGTCGACGAATGGGTTTTCTTCGGTCTCCCTGAGGACCTTAGATCTCTCTTGGGTGACAGCTTGCTTTCTCCTGGGTAGTTCCTACGGCTATGAGCATCCAATCTTACAAACTCCTGGGAGGTGTGACTCACCTTGTGAAGTCTCGCGAGACTGTCCAGTCCTGGCTTCCCGGCATATTGCGTCCAAGAGCGGAAGAGCTCCCTACACTTGTTCCTTACGGCGACATCAGACAGATCAGAAGTGCCACAGACACGCAGACGCTCAAGCAGTGGCTCATCCACAAAGGTGCGCTGGAACCTTTCACCAGCATTCTGAATGAGACCGTCCAGGAGAACTAGAGCCCGAATCTGACGGTGAACGTTTCCATACTTGAGCTTCTTCCGGATGGCACGAGCTGCCTCACCGGGACCGGTGGCTTGCAGAGTGATGACTTCAACAAGTTCGGGGATGCCGCTGAGATCCTCCTCTTCGTATGACTCGGAGGTGAGGTTCTCGACTGTGACTGTCACGGCCGAGAAAGGTTTCTTCTGTGAGAGATTTAGCAAGACTACATGGTGGGCTGAAATAGTGCAGCCACATATAAATAGCTCATGGGAGGCGCCAGAAAGCGATATCCCAAGACACCGTGCGGACATGTACATCAGAGCTGAATGGGGTAACTTACAGATGCGAACATACTCATGCTGGGCTACGTTGTCGGGATCTCGTATATGCCCTATTGCCCCCAGAACTGTGCGACCTTGGACCCTTGGTTACCGGAATGATGCTATCTCGTATTCTCGCGATAGCTCTTGGAAGCTCGTAATGCCTGATGGGTGATGATGTCGACCAAGTGCTGCGCGCTTAGCCGGGAATAAGACAAAGCTATCGTTGAGCTTATGCGATGCTCGTGCTCGTGCGACGCAGCTTGAAGCTGACAGTTGTAAAATTATCACTGTTGAATGCTTCTTGTAGCGATGAGAGATAGATAGTTAGGTAAGGCAGCTCAAAGAAGACAAAGTAGGTAGGTAGTCAGGCGCACATGTCGTTCCTGCCATGGCTGAGGGATGGTGGGGTTGGTTGCTTGGTCGCGGGCCGTGACGCGGGGCTCTTTCCCAGTTTCGGTGGGGCTACTGTCGTCACTTGTCAGAAGGGATGGGAGTCACAGCCGAAAAGGGTCCTTCAAGTCCCATTTAGAGTTGGACAAGGTTCTGTGATAGGTTATGAAACAAATCTCAAACTTATGAAGGATCATTACTGTACTGATGGGCAGATTGGGCGAGTTATGTATATTCTACGTACATCATGACGAGTCAACTTGGAACTGCTGTTGCTTCATGGATGGGTACCTAAGCACGCCTGTTTGGCCATGGCTCTACAGATAGTCATTATAATTACGAAGTATAACCCGCGACATGGACTTTCTCAATGAGTTAGCGAGAAATAGCTAGCTACCCATGTATAACAGTACTAATGGTGATTCGTTTTACAGTGAATTAGTGGTTTCAAAGTGACTAGGTTCTGGTTCAAAGCCCAAACTAGACGATGTTATGATATGGAACTCATCATATAATGTTACAACCGGATATAAAGACTCTCTTGTACCGTTGGGAACACCCGAGTATCATGACTCTCAATGGGTTTTACTTCGCTTTTACGGTTCAGCCGAAATGTCCGAAAACGGACTTGACTCATTTAGAAGGTTGACATGATGGCATTGGATGTAATGCTTCACTCCGTGGCCAAGCATCCTCGATGAGTCAGACAATGAATGTACATAAAGAAAGGGAAGTCCTCTTTCTGACAATCAATTTCACAGCACCTCTAACGTAGAATTTGGTAGATTAAGCTAGTAATTGCCAGTTCCTTTACTTCCAGAGCCCCACGGAACCCGCCGATCCTACCCTAGACTTTTCAGTTTCAGGGCCCTTACTGACTTTCCAATCACTCCTCCCCCGCCCCCGCCATCCCACCTCAGCTACGAATTTTGACTGTCAAAGGCGTTATCGCGGCTCTGTGACTCACCAACACCAAGCAGTCTTCAATATCAAAACCCTTCACAGACTATACGAGCCCAAATAGAGTGGTTGCGATCCAAAATCGCCGATCATGGCCTCAAAATCTCCCATTCTCCCCGTAGAGGGTAAGCGCAACATCCTCATCACCAGCGCCCTTCCCTACGTCAACAACATCCCCCATCTGGGTAACATCATCGGCAGTGTTCTCTCTGCCGACGTGTTTGCTCGCTACAACAAAGCCCGAGGTCACAACACTATCTACATCTGCGGTTCCGACGAGTACGGTACTGCTACCGAGACAAAGGCCCTCGAGGAAGGTCTCTCACCAGCCGACCTTTGCGCCAAGTACCACGCCCTACACAAGGGAGTCTACGACTGGTTCCGAATTGACTTTGACATCTTCGGCCGAACACCTACCGACCAACAGACGCAGATTGTACAGCAGATCTTCCAGGAGCTTTGGAAGAACGGATACATCGAGGAGCGCGAGACTACCCAGCCCTTCTGTACGGATCCTGCCCACGGCAAGTTCCTTGCCGACCGTTTCGTCGAGGGAGAGTGCAGCATCTGCCATGACCTCGGTGCTCGTGGAGATCAGTGCGATGCATGTGGTGGACTTCTCGATCCTTTCGAGCCTGAACGCGAACCCAGTGCCTCCGAGGACGACCACGTCGAGGCCAAGGCCACTGGTTTCTTGATCAACCCCCGTTGCAAGGTTGATGGCACCACCCCCGAGAAGCGAAAGACCAAGCACCTCTTCCTCCGCCTCGATGCAGTCAAGGATCTTCTTGTTCCTTGGTTCCACAAGAGCAGCAAGGAGGGAGACTGGAGCGCCAACTGTGTCTCCATTACCCAGGGCTGGATCGACAAGGGACTGCTTCCCCGTGGTATCACCCGAGATCTCAAGTGGGGTGTTCCCATTCCCAAAGGTCTCGAGGGCCTGAGCGACGAAGAATATGCAGAGAAGGTCTTTTACGTGTGGTTTGATGCTTGCATTGGCTACGTATCTATCACCAAGAACTTTGTGGATGGCGACAACTTGGAGGGTACGAATTGGGAGAAATGGTGGAAGAACCCTGAGAACGTCAAGCTATACCAGTTCATGGGCAAGGACAACGTGCCGTAAGTAACACTGGATTATGAACAGCACCCACCTGTTCATATAACTCCACAACCTGAGAAGGTACTGACACAATTATACAGTTTCCACACTATCATCTTCCCCGCCTCTCAACTTGGAACAGGAGAGAACTGGACCAAGGTCCACAAGATGTCGACAACCGAGTACCTCAACTACGAGGGTGGAAAGTTCAGCAAGTCCCGCGGCGTTGGTGTGTTTGGAAACACTGCCAAGGAAACTGGCATTGATCCCGATGTTTGGCGATACTACCTTCTCTCAAGACGACCGGAAACTTCCGACTCGGAATTCAAGTGGCAGGAGTTTATTGACGCCAACAACAACGACCTTCTCAAGAACCTTGGTAACTTGAACAACCGAATCCTCAAGTTCACTAAAGACAAGCTGGATGGTGTCGTGCCCGATTACACCAAGTACACGGACGAGCGTCTTGAGGAGCACAAGAAGGAAGTCAACGAGGCTCTGAAGACTTTCATCTCTCAGTTCGATGCCATCAAGCTCCGTGCTGGTCTTGCCTCTGTTATGCACATCTCCGGCCTTGGCAACAAGCTCCTGCAGGACAGCAAGCTGAACAACCAGCTTCTCGCTGACGAGCCCGACCGCTGCGCCGCCGTCATCGGTCTTGGTATCAACCACCTCCAACTTCTTGCCAGCATTGTTCACCCTTATATGCCCTCAACTGGTGAGGCCATCCTGGAGCAGATCGGAAGCCCTGGTCTCATCTCCATCCCCGATACCTGGACTGGCGACCTCATCAAGCCCGGCCAAAAGATTGGAGAGCCCAAGCTTCTCTTCACACAGATTCCCGCGTCCAAGCTTGATGAGTGGCGTGAGGCCTTTGGTGGTGAGGAGGTCCGAAAGCAAAAGGCTCTCGAGGCAGAGAAGGCTGCGGCTAAGAAGGCTGCTAGGGATAAGAAGAAGCAAAAGAAGCTCGCTATCCGCCAAGCCGAGAAGGCCGATGAGGGATCGACCGAGGAGAAGAAGCCTGTCGAGGCGACCGCTGTCGATCTTCTGCCCGATAACAAGCCGTCCGAGACATAGATGGACCAGACTTTCGGACAGAGTTGGAGTTGATGATATTGAGAAAAAGAAACCTGAATTAGTATGGAGCGATGTATCGGCGGTATAGATATCAACATGGCCCACTGAGATGCTGTTATACAGTTGTTGGAATGTAGAGTAGATTCTCAAATCAACTTATGAGGAATGACTAAATGAGCTAGATGGCGTTTGAAATCAGTGTATGCTGTAGTGCCTTGAGTTCTCCATGTGTTCTACGTCATGGTTATTCTCTATTCTTGCGTCTGCCATCATGAATCCTTGGCCGTCTCGAAGTAGACAGTCCGGATTGCCCGTCGAGCTCCATCATCGACTGGACCCTTGCTCTAGCAACAAATTCCCTTCTGGCTCGAATGCCCACATATGACTTCTGTTAGAACCAAGACCCTGAAATTATGTCTCGAGAACTGAAGTCATTTCGATCGTTAACGATGTCGTGATAGGAAATTGCCAAGGTAAAGGTTCGAGGAACGGTGATGTTGAGTAAGTATTATTCAAAGAGCTTTTCCGTTTTTATCTTTTTGTAAATGGTGATCTTGGTATTGGTATAAAACAAAATATGGTTTCCTTATGCTCCGTCGACTGATAGATGTCGGTAATAGCATCGTAATTGTAATTGTGTGTTCATTTATCCGAAAACTCCCTTAAGCCTGTTGAGAGACACTTGGCCTGTTGAAAGGCGTAGCTTTCCTGTCAATCTGGTGCAAAATGCACGAGGGTTGACGTGCGGGATCTGTCTGTGCAGTCCCATCCCGTCCGCTGGCCTTCATATGTATGGTTCAAGCTGCGCGGGTGGGTATGCTGTCTTTTCACTCTCACATGCCGATTCACTTGCAAGAGTACAGACAGATATGATTGAGGGTCTTAGTTGCCCTTCTTGCCAGCAGCACGCTCGCGCTCACGCTTGGCGTAGATCTCAGAAGTGAATGGGTCCTCATATTGCAGGGCGAGCTTGTAGACGAGGTGAACCCAAATGGTAAGCAGGACACCAGCGGGCTTGCCATACCACAAGGCTGTAGCGAGGAAGCTGCAGGTAGAGCCAGTGTACATGGGAGAACCGGTCACGTTGAAGGGAAAGCCAGTCACCATCTCGTCCATGAGAATGCCAAAGTAGTCACCGAGGAATGTACCAGTAATACCGAGTCGCCAGGTTGAAGTGACAACAAGGACATTGCCAATAACGAAGAGAGTGGCAGCAGCGGCCTGGATGTAGTCGTTGACGAGGGCTGGGTGCGTGGGTTGCTCGGAAATGGCATTCTTGTAGATAAAGTCGCGAACCATGCCCAGAGAGAAGATGGTAGCAGCGAGGCCGTAGCAGGCAATCTTTGAGTTACCGCCGAAGAGCTTGGTCAAGAGCTTGTTGTGGTATTCTTTTCAGCGATCGAGGGTTAGCAGGCAATGGTTTATGGTACATTTTCAAGCTGTGAGCTTGTGCATACCTTGACGAGCAACGATGCTTGAGGGGGGTAAGTTAGTATTGGTAGGGAATCACGTTGGGACGATTGACAACTCACTTCCAGAAGAGCGGGTTAAAGGCAATAGAGGCGGCTGAGACTGGAGAGAAGCAAAGAAAACAGCGAGTCAATTCAATGATCATTGGTAAAGCTCAAGGCCAGCCGGCAAAAACTCACTGTACAAGCTTGTGCTGCTATAGTCGACATAGTCGACGAAGTCTTTCACACCGAGAGCCATGACGACAGCAAATCAACAAAACAGACAACGAAGAGCAAAGTAAAGTATGACAGAAGTCGTGGTCACTGACGTAGTAGGTTCACGCACGAGTCACAGAGAACAAGAAAGCCAAAGAGTAGAGTAGAGAATTTACTCTTTTTGTTTTGAAGAGGATTGGTTGAGGTATTGAAAGAAGTAGAAGGTAAGGTTGGAGAGAGCTTGGAGAGCTTTGGGTGCAGTGTCACATGGAAGAGAGTAGAACGCGGAAGAGGGGCCGGACCACGGGCAGCAGCGTCATAAGGGAAGGTCCCGGGTCCGGAATTAGTGGAGAGCTATAGAAGAGGATCAACTGGAGAGAGCCTGGGGCCACTATCCATGGATAATCCCCGCAACCTGGAAACCAAGCCAAGGAACATCTGCCTGTTGTCTCTCAACTCACAAGGCACGCCAAGTCTCTCACAACACACGACCAATATTATTTCTTTTTATCAAGATCAGTAAATTTTATTTCAAATCTATGTTTGCCATGAATGCACAAATCATGCGCTCTCTTACTCGCGGTTGGCATCAAGGCCTATCTCGCGGTTTATTCCAAACTCCATCCTTGAAACGCCCAAATATGTTAACCCTAACAAGGTAGTCATTATCCATTAACACTCCGCCATGAGGATCATCGACAAGAAAGAACCGGCAATTATTGCCGTCGGTTCCTCGTCTTCTTGCCCGTCGTCTGGGTATCTTCTTCCTCTTCATCCTGCCCCTTCTTGAGATCTTCTGTCAATCCCCATTCTTCTTTGTCGAACCAGTCCTCACCGTCAGACATGTCTCGGTTGGGCCCTGAGTGAGCTTCTGCCTTGGACCAGTGGAGTACGTTCTTGCGCAGTTGCTCAGCTTTGAGAAGCCCCAAAAATAGCCTTTTCGCCCCTCGGCATACCTCTTCCTGCTTCTGCACGTAAAGAGCAAGTAGCCGTCGAATGTCTTCTGCTTCCTGATCTGGTAGACCAATATCGCGATCTGGCTTTGCCCCTGAAGGTGCAATGAACATGGGGTGGATAAAGTCATCCTCCTCCTCTTCACCGACCAAAGTCGTATCTGGTGCTATTGTCTCACCCGACAGGTTTTGGTGATTGATATCACCAGCTGCGGGTTTTGCAGAAGTCTCAGTTCCATCCGTGCCAACCTCATTTTTGCTTTGCTGGTTCGGATCCTTATCGACCCCGTTTGGCGGTTCATCTTTCGACTCTCTTGACAGATCGGCCTGTGCAGCTGACGCCTGCTCGTCATTTTGCGTATTATAAGTTGGATTCACCCCGTCCTTCTCGGTATCATCCTTTGTTTCCTCGTTGGCATCTTCCAAATGGGAGTCATCTGGGTCGATAGTTCCAGCGTCCGTCATGGTAATATCTGCATCCTCTGCGGCGTCCTTGTCGGCCGGTTGCTCATCCAGGGACGCGTCTGGCGCAGCGTCTCCAGGATTGACGCCATTCTCCAGTTGGTTTACCTCGCCATTGGTAATCGCGGGAAGCGAAGCTACCGCCTGAGATAGGGCCAGCAGGTGGCGCGCTGTGTGATTGTCCGTGTATAGCTCGACATCTGCTGGTCGGACCATCATCTCACACGGAACCCATGTATAGTCACCACAGAGCGCTGTGAGGAGATGCCTAACCTGCCACAAGGAGCGGTTCTCTTTGCGCATAATGTCGCAGCTTTGATCGACGAGTCGAGTGAGGGTCTTGGATGTGAAGGGTTTCGAAAGGGTCGGGTGTGTCGGCAATGCGGTCGACGCGGTGAGTGGTGCGAGTATATCTACTCCTGTCAGCTGTGACAACGAAACGTTTGATTGTTGACATACTCTCTATTTGGATATTGGCGTAAGGGTTCATCTCTGCTGCCGAAGCCTCGGCTTCTTGAACGCGCTCATCATCCTCGTCGTCGCTGTCTATTTCATATCCTTCCTCATCGACTAAAGGGGGATTGCGATGAAGGATCGGCCGTCGAACGCCGGCGTACTCGACATACTGTTCAAGTCAGCGACTAGTCTGGGAGAGGTTTTGCGAAACCAACAAACCTCTCTGTACGAGCTCGGGCCGTTATTGGGAACCAATTGCCCTTTACGGGCGAATCGTGCCCTCTTCTTGAGCTTATGTCCGCGATTGCTATAGCTTTCGATCTCTGAATCTGAGTCGGACTCTGTCGGGTGGAGATGGTCAGCTGTCAATCTCCCAGGTGCGAAAAGCGCATCGATATGTGCGTACCGTATGATTTCCGTTTGAAAGCCTTTTTCATGCCCGCTATGGTCTCGGCGAAGAGAATCTGTTGCGACGCCATGGCGGGCAAATGTTGGATTGAACGATTGGACTGAGGGAGGTTGTTGTGGGCGAAGCGACAAGAGAGCGCCAGGCCCTTTTCGGGGGTTGAAGTGGAAGAGGATGCCGATCAAAGGTTGTCGGTGGTTCTGGAGCACGAGATGATACTCAGTTTCGAAGAAAAAGTCGTGTTCGCGTCGAAAACTTGATCAGAAGCAATTTTGGATCAAATGTGCTGAAACAACGAGGAGAAGCTGGAACAAGAAGCGAGGCTGCCCGCCTTCCCGTAGCCCATGACCACATTTCCGGGCGCAGTTTCTCCTGATTGGCCGACGCCACGGATGATAGAAATCCCGGTGCCGGATAAAGCAATCCCTGTTCTGCGATAACAGATAAGGTACGTAGCTCAATTATGAGGTGATTGAGCAGCTCAAGGTGGAGATTCCCCGTTTCCTACCTGACAGGCGGTCCGGTAAATAATCGACACTTTACCTAACTTTAGGATAAGTTATTAATAATAACTAGAGCATTTTTTAGGGTAAAGGTCGACTAAAGTGCCTGATTTATTTTATTGCCTCTTAGGTAAAGTTAGGTAAAGTATCGATTATTCATCGACCCACCTGCCTGGGTACCAAACTTACATGTTACACTGAATAATGGTGATACCATCTCACATTCGCTCACCCGAAGCATCTGATAATGTTTAATGACCATGAGGCGACGTTACTGTCCTCTGACTTACTCGACGATGACGTAGAGAGGTCAATACAAGAGGTTATTAGCTTTAGCCATTGTGCTGCATTATGCAAATGTAGGTATGTATCAATTGAAAGCAAATTTTATGTACATCACAAATATTTAAGATCCAAAACTAAATCGCTACAAGAATGGGACATATTCGTTGCAATTATCTTCATATCGGTTCATCATCACCTAACCAGGTCTACGAGACGGTGACCGTCACGTTGCCCTTGAAGTCCTCGCTCGAGTTACCGACAAAGACAGTAAAGTCACCGGGCTCGACGACGTACTTCATCTTGCGGTTCCACAGACCCCAATCCTCGACCTTGAGGTCAATCTTGACCGTCTTGGACTTGCCAGCCTTGACAGCGACCTTCTTGAAGCCCTTAAGCTGGTATCGAGGGACGTCAACGGAGGCAAGCATGTCCTTGACGTACAGCTGGACAACCTCGGAGCCGTCACGCTTGGACTTGTTGCTGACGTCGACGGAAACGGTGACGGTGTCGGAGGCAGTCACGTTCTTCTTGGAGACGGAGATCTTGGAGAAGTCGAACTTGCTGTAAGACAGACCGTAGCCAAAGGTGTAGAGGGCGGTGGGATCCTGAAGGATGTAGTTGTTGCCGAACTTGAGGGTACCGTTCTCGTAAATCTTACCGGGGTTGGGGTAGGCGCGGGCAGAGTTGAGGTGGTCGTAGTAGATGGGAGTGGTTCCGACGTCGTAGGGGAAGCTGACGGAGAGCTTACCAGAGGGGTTGACATCGCCGTACAGGATATCGGCCAGAGCGTGGCCACCCTCCTGAGACTGGTAGAATTGCTGGACAAGGGCAGAAGCCTCCTCAGAGATCCAGGGCTCAGTGATGGGCTTGCCGGAGCTGAAGACGACGACGGTGGGCTTGCCAGTGTCGATGATGGCCTTGACGAGCTTGGGCATGGCACCAATGAGGTTCAGGTCACTGGCATCAATGTGTTCTCCGGTAGTGGCGTTGAGGCCGCCCCAGAGTTCGTTCTGGTCTCGAGTCCAGGTTCCGACAACGACGACAGCGACATCAGCGTCCTCGGCGGCGGCGACGGCCTCCTTGAAGCCGGATTCGTCAGAGGACCATCGCTCACAACCCTGGGTGAAGGTAACCTTGCCCTTGCTTGCGGCCTTGATACCATCGTAGGGAGTGACACCGCGAGACATGGCAGTGTGGATGACATAGTCACCGTACTAGTCTGATGTTAACGATATTTTTCAGTTGAGCAAAGTTTGGAGTAAAACTCACGTTGACATAGCCGTGGGCCATGGGACCGATAACAGCGACGTTGGCGTCTTTCTTCAGGGGAAGGGCGTTCTCGTGGTTCTCAAGAAGAACGATACTCTCAGCGTCGAGCTGGCGAGCAACCTTCTTGTGAGCTTTGGTGTTGACGTAGTCAAAGATCTTGTCGTCGGCGACACCAGTAAAGGGCTTCTCGAAGAGACCGATCTCGAACTTGGCGCGAAGAACGCGGGAAACGGCAGTGTCAACAACCTTCTCGTCGAGCTTGCCGGCCTTGACGAGCTCAGGGATAATCTCGAAACTCCAGTAGCCACCACCCATCTCGACATCGTTACCAGCGGGGAGAGTCTGCGACTGTCAGCATATGTATTAACGTAACATGGAAGAAACTCACCTCAAGAGTGATGCACTCGTCGTCCTCGAGAGGGCAGACAAAGAAAGCCTGGGCAAGACGAGCAGTGCCACCAGCGTCGGAGATGACATAGTACTCATAACCCCACTCCTCTCGAAGGATATCAGTGAGAAGGTAGGAGTCGGAAACAACGGGGACACCGTCGTATGAGTTGTAGGAAGACATGATGGAGGTAGCGCCACCGTCAATGATGGCTCGCTTGAAGGGAGGGAGGTAGAGAGACCGCAGCTCTCGCTCGCCACCGTGGACGGGGGCGGTGTTGATGCCCTGCTCGGGAGAAGCAAAGGCAGCCTATGACTGTTAGTGAAATCGAACTCATGATAGTGTGGTTGAGACTTACATAGTGCTTGACCATGGCTGAAACGCCACCGGCCTGAAGACCCTTGACGTAGCTGTAACCCATCTCTCCAGCCCTGTATAAGAGTCAGTATAGCTAGTCACTCGTTATGTCTGAGGAGTACGCACAAATAGGGATCCTCAGCAAAGCATTCCTCGACTCGACCGAATCGAAGCTCACGAGCGAGATCGACTTGAGGGGCAAAAACCTGGTTGATGCCCACAGCACGAGACTCTACGGCAATGATGTCGGCCATCTTCTCGACGAGCTCCGGGTTGAAGGAGCATCCAATGCCAATGGGGGAGTTGAATATGGTGCCATTGAGGATCAAGACTCCGTGGAGACCTTCACTCTGGACAAAGGCGGGAATACCTGAAGTGTGTTAGTCTGAGAAACAACAGATTCAAGCAGCATCATGACTTACCGAGCTTAGTCTCCTTGGTCAGGTAGTCCTGCCCCAGCTTGGCTGCCTTCTTAATTGTAGTCATGTTAGCGTACAAGCCAGTCCAGATGGAGTTAGCGCGGTACTTGAAGTTCCACTCCAAACCGGTCTTGTTGACTCTCTCATCGGTGAGGTTGAGATAGTTGGTCATGTCACCCTGGATCAACTGAGCCGTCTTGTCCTGGATAGTCATGCGCTTAAGGAGATCCGAGACTCTGTCATCGACAGAAGCCTTGGGGTCCTTGTACACAGGCTTGTCCTTGGCAGCCTGGCCGACTGTGGCCAGAGCTGCCGCACAGAGGTAAGTAGAGAGCTTCATTATGGAGGCTTGAAGAGAAAGAAGCTATCTGGAGAAGTACAAGAATGAGACGGCATCTACATGAATTTATGGTAAATCAGATGGAGCCTTGTCGTATACAATTAACCGTGGAGCCGGCCCCTCTCAGACCAGACAGCATCATGAAGTGATGTTGATCAAGGCACATGTGCTTCAGTTACAGTGCATGCAAGTTTAATTGCGGGTTCAAACTCAATAGGGATGGGAACTACGCCTTTGAGGATATCAAGGCCGAGCACAGGCACAGATCATAACATAGGGTGTGGCTGTGGCTCCCGAACCCTGGGGAAATGCGGGGGGAGGTCCAAGATGGGCAAGAAGAAGGGGATGGGCAAAAGGTTGGGATTCGTGGATTTCTATTAAGTGACATGATGGGTTTGCGGCCAGCAAGGGGCACAGGTAGTTTGGGGTGTGTTGCTAACCGCTAAGCCGGGTCTTTTACTATAGGGACGTGGAAAGACGAGCCGAACATCCTAGCACAGAATGAACTGACCAAAGAGAACAAGACTAGCTTCGGGAACCGGTAGGTAGATCATGTGTGAGTTGAGTTAGTTCTTTGTATTGGTTGTGATACGGTTTCTAGGAACGAACCCTTGAAGGTCGGTGCAAGTCGAAAGAGAGTTAGCTACTGGCGGCAGAATAGACCCGTTAGTTTACAGTGGCCCAAGGCTAGGCTAGGGACCCCGCGATGGTCCGCTGTGGGCTGTATTTAGCCGGCTCAGTTCCCTAGCGTCCACTAATTTATCCGCCACTGGATCATCCCGCATGTACCCACAACTCCCAGCAGGGGGGACCCTTGAGCTACACGAATGGAACTCTGAGCATCATGCGTACTGTATGTAGACGCGAACGAATGACGCCGCAGAGTCATCTCATGAGCATTTTTGGAATGGCTCGCACCAGTCAATGTCATGATAAGATGGTGGGGTCAAGAGGGGAAGACGAAGGAACGGACCCAATAATGAGCGGATGATGCTGCACCGGTTGAATTGTCATCGTGGGATGCTCTGCTCTTCAGTGGATGGCCATCATGTTGGGTTCCATGATGAGGTGGGAGGTGGAGAGTGAGGCCATCCGAATTGTGTCACCTCTCTCATTCAAAGACCTTGGTGTTCCGTCGAGCTCTGTTTCTTTTCAATTCATCATCAACAGGCCAATTGAGCCACCAAACATAACCATCTTTCTACAATTCACTACTAAACACCATCAAGATGCATCTTCGCGATGGCATGTGGCTCCCCGCCGAGAACTTCCGCACAGAATATGCCGAAGATGTCTATGAAATCACCCCCAATGAGGACCAGCAGGCATTGAACCTGCTGTGCCCGACCAAGCACATCCGCTCCCGCGGCGATACCCTCAACCAGCCCACCCTGAGCGTCGACATCAAGGCCGAGATGGACGGCGTCATCTCGATCGAAAGCACACACTGGGACGGCGCCCAGCGAAAGGGTCCCAACTTTGACCTCTTCCCTCATGGCCAGCCCAAGGTCGAGGGCAAGATCCTCAAGGGCGACAAGGGCACCACTCTTCAGTCTGGTGCTCTGTCTGCTACTATTCATCCTGATCAGCACAACTTTGACATCAAGTTCCACAGCTCTGATGGCTCAAAGCACCTCACAACCCTCGGCAACCGAAGTACCGGCTTCGCTTACTCGCCTGCGCCCAGCACTCCCATGCAGACTGGTGACATGCGAGACTTTAAGCACTACATGTTTATGCAGACTACTCTATCCGTTGGCGAGTCTGTCCACGGTCTGGGCGAGCGCTTCGGTGCTTGGAACAAGGTCGGCCAAAACGTCGTCCTCTGGAATGCAGACGGTGGCACTTCAAGTGACCAGGCTTACAAGAACGTCTCGTTCTGGATGAGTAACCGTGGTTATGGTGTCTTTATCGATAACCCCGGCAAGGTCGATCTTGAGATCGGCAGCGAGCGATGCTGTCGTGTGCAGACAACCGTTGAGGGCCAGCGTCTCAAGATGTACATCATCTACGGCGATGGACCCAAGGAAGTCCTCAAGAAATACACAACCCTCACAGGAAAGGCCAACAAGGTTCCCAGCTGGAGCTTTGGTCTCTGGTTGACTACTAGCTTCACCACCAACTACGACGAAGCTACTGTCAACTCGTTCCTCGAGGGTATGAAGTCTCGCGGCTCGCCCGTTGATGTCTTCCACTACGATTGTTTCTGGATGAAGGGCTTCCGATGGACAGACTTTGTCTTTGACTCGGAACGCTTCCCCGACCCCAAGGGCCAGATCTCGCGTCTGAAGGAGAACGGTCTCTGCAAGAAGGTCTGTGTCTGGATCAACCCCTACATTGGCCAAGCTGGTGCCGCTTTCAAGCATGCTGCCGAGAAGGGCTACCTCCTCAAGCGCAAGAACGGTGACGTCTGGCAATGGGATCTGTGGCAGGCTGGTATGGGTCTCTTGGACGTAACAAACCCTGAGGCTTGTGCTTGGTACGTTGAGTGCCTCAACGGTCTCTTCGATAAGGGCGTCGATGCCCTCAAGACCGACTTTGGTGAGCGCATTCCCACTCTCGATGTTCAGTGGCACGATCCTACTGTCGACCCTCACAAGATGCACAACTATTACGCCTTTATCTACAACAAGCTTGTTTACGAGGCTCTTCAGAAGCGATTCGGTGACAACGAGGCGGTTCTTTACGCCCGTGCTGCTTGTGCTGGTACCCAGCGATTCCCTCTTGTATGGGGCGGCGATTGTGAGTCCACCCCCGAGGCCCTCGCTGAGTCCGTCCGTGGTGGTCTCTCCATGGGTCTGAGCGGCTACACTTTCTGGAGTTGCGATATCGGTGGCTTCGAGGGTTACCCACCACCGTGGATCTACAAGCGATGGGTTGCTATGGGTCTTCTGTGCAGCCACAGTCGTCTGCACGGTAGCAACTCTTACCGCGTGCCCTGGACTGTTGATGATGACGATACCACTGAGGAGGGTTGCTCCAAGACTCTGGCTAAGTGGACTGCGCTTAAGACACGTCTGATGCCTTACATCTTCTCTCAGGCCATTGAGTCTATCGAGGGCGGTATTCCCATGTCTCTCCGAGCCACTGCCCTCGAGTTCCCCAACGACCCTACTGCGTGGTACCTCGACCGTCAGTTCATGGTTGGATCTCAGCTCCTGGCTGCTCCTATCTACGAAGAGTCTGACGAAGTCGAGTTTTACCTGCCCAAGGGCAAGTGGACGTCCTACTTCACCAACGAAGTCAAGTCTGGTCCCGGCTGGTTCAAGGAGAAGCACGCTTTCGGCACTCTGCCTCTCTACGTCCGTGAGAACACCGTCCTTGTCCTCGGTAACCGCAAGGAGGTTGGTGCTGCCTACGACTTTGCCAACAACGTCGAGGTTGCTCTATACCAGACCTCTCCTGGTGCCAAGGCGACTGTGGTGGATGGTGAGGGCAAGACTGTTGCTGAGCTTGTTGTTGGCGAGGATGGTAAGCTCCAGGGTACTGATAAGCTCAAGGGCGATTTCAAGGTTGCGGAGAAGGGCCGTGACTTGGAGGGAGATGCTCCCGTGTCGATTGAGTCTTTGTAAAGACGAACTCTTTTATGACGTGTGATGATTAGATAGAATATTAGTTTAGTTAATGATATGGTTTATGTTTCCTCACCACTGGCTATTGCCTTATCCTCAACCTAGAGTAAAGATGATGTGTGTCTCTCAGAGGTTAGCTTTCTTGCTTCCAATATCACAGGGTTTACGCGACTTCAGCATAATACCTAACGCCTATACAATTTCTCAATTTCAAGCTTTCAATTACTTGCTTCATGCTCAACTGCATTTGGCCACATGTAGCTCATGCCATAAGCATCTTCAGCCATTTCGCCACAACCTCAATTGAGAATCAGCCAAGACATTGAGGCTGATTATCAAATCTCACCAGAACTGTCAATCAGGTGCAGAACCTATTACTCAATGACCCGGCATTCTGGCTATTGGCAGAATGGAGACATGTTCGCAGCTGAGCATGCTGTTGTCCCGGAGAGTTGGAACATGTCAAGGCTGTCCGTCAGCACTAAGCTGAGCTACCTGAAAACTCCACAAGACCATAGCTTCAATATCTGCTTAGCTGAAAGAAATTCTCTGCCCTCTCTCGTGATGATCCTTCGATTGTCAAGGGTGTAAGGTTACTCGGTCACCCCACGGACTCCACTGTCGGATCTGAGCGTCTCAGGCCTTTTCTACCCGAGCTCCACTTACTCACTTTGGGGGTTTGGGGGTTACCCGAAGCGGCAAAACTAGCGGCTTGTGAGCATCATGATTGGCCCGACATTATCGTGGCATGGGCCAGCTCGCAAAGTGGGCGAATTTACGGGTACAAGCTTGTGTTGAAACTCGTGATATTAAGGTCTGATCTCAAAGGGTAAAATGGTAGCGAACAGATGGCGTTAGATCTGTTACTAAAGCTAATCTGTTTGATTTAACCATTCAACCGGAGGATCAGCCTGTGTAACGGTATGAGCCGTGATTCGGGCTCCACCAACTGGTGTAAGTCATGGAACAGTATCACCACTTTTATCTTGACTCGAAAGAGAGGTGGTTCTAGGCTAAGAAGTGCAATGAAGAGGTCTCTGATCAGAGAATTGTTTGATGCTCTTATTAGACTAGGGTGGTTCTCGCCTAAATAGCTACTCAGCAGCTGACTCTTGCATGACTGGAAACCACATTGTCGGTTCCATGTATCTGGCGAGGCTTCACGTTCAGCATCTGATGATCCCAGCGCCACGAGAACTTCTAGAAGCTGTCAGATTCGGCATTACTCTTGCATATACCGTAAATGGACGTATGGAATTAGTTTCCAGAACATGTACGTGCAAGCCATCCGCTGTAGGATGCGGCACTGCTCCCTCAGCGTAGCATTGCCGTGAGGTAACATAGATGAGGAGGGTATATGTGGTTGTTTAAAACTCCGATTAAGACCTCCCGTCTTACTACGTGGTATGCAACATTGCTTTTTCAAACAAGAAATTGGTATTATGATTGCAAGAGCTTCAAGCATGAATTCACCATATGCACCTCAGTATTCTGTAAAGTTGAGAATCTCGCCTTGTATGATATGAGCAGTGATACCCTAAACAAGGGATAATAAAAAAAGATCTCCACCACAAGGTCCAGAGTTTTATGATCTGAGACAGAACGATGACTTCGCGTACTGCGAAAAGTATATGGCGAGACTACTACACGGGTGGCAACGGGGTGTTCTCACAGTCTAGACGCTGGCGTTTGTCTAATTACGACAAAAGGCAAACCCGATCTACTGGATCGTCAATTAACATATCATATTGAACAAAGAAAACGGTCTTTCCCATGCTGAATTCGATGATGATCTGAATTCGGGTAACCCGAAGTTCGGCTCAAACCCCGACAAAAGCTGTGATTGGTCCGCCTGTAAGCAACGACTAGGGGATCAAAAGGACCTTTGCCTATCCCCTTACAGAGACATTTGCATTCGCATTTAGCCGGAATGTTTTTAATAGTTAAGACCATGTGCCAAGATCCTTGTGTCGCCAAGCCCAGATGTGGCTGACGGGATGGCACAAGACAACTCTCAGTGACTGGTCAGACCATAATCGTGGTTCGGCTTTTCACACATCTAGCCTCTTCTGATGGCCTTGACGCGGCAATAACATCCCTTGGCTACGCCTGGGCTGGTTCCTGTCAATGTCCCTGTTCGTCCTCTATAGGCTGGATATTTCAACATTGGCATTTACCCGGCGACGGCAACAGACAGCCGCTCATGACTAGCACATGTTTTGCTCCGAGCGCTCGGGGCCGACCAGGAATCGCCTCAGGGGACCATGTAAGTCGACGGGCATCGCGATCCGGGCTCGGCATGCTATTCGATGTTACGTCCAGAGCATCGGTCGAAGCCGGGGTGGATAGTCATATCAGTGCTCGAGATGTCGCAAAGACGGGCCGTTGGGTGAGCCTTACTGGTCATGTGAAGGGCTCGCTAGAGACAAGAGACGCTGGACCTTGCGTGATGCTCCTGGTCGTCTATCCTCTAGTAGCATGACTGTTGCGGAGATGTCCACTCGGGGCCCCCTGGGGAAGTAAAGTTAGTCTTGGGTACGTGGGTCCACGAGGATCAGAGCCTAGTCAGGCCAACATCCAATGTCTAGGAGACGGACTTGGGCGACATTGAGAATGGAGCCATGTCTTTGGGGGAGTCGATCATACAAATAGACTCGAGGACCGCCGCATCTTGGTGTTGGTTCCTCTTATCCACATCGTTCTCAAGCTTTCAGCTACTCGACATACTAAACAACACAACTCAACTCTTATACAGCTCTACGGAGTAAGGCCCTAATCATGGGACAAGCCTACAATATCGGCCTGGCCTGCTTTGCAGCCATTGGGTGCGTGCCATCAACGGCAATTCCTCACATTCTACAAATTTATGCATCATGTTTACTAACAATCTTTCGTCTGCTTTAGCTCATTCCTCTTCGGTTATGATTCTGGTGTCATGACTGATGTTATCGACTCAAAGCACTTCCAGACCTTCTTCGACACAACCACTACCTCCTCGATTATAGGCGCAATCAACTCTACATTCAGTGGAGGAGCCGTGTTTGGTGCCCTCTTCGGTGGAGTGATTGCTGATAAGTATGGACGAAGAAAGACCATTGGAATTGGTGCTTTTATTTGCACAATTGGTGCTGTTCTCCAAGCCGCTGCTTACCAGTATGTATTGAGTTACTTAACACAACCAAGATATGACGACTAACCTATCTTACAGCCTGGCTATGATGTTGGTCGGAAGAATTATCGCTGGTTTTGCTGTTGGTCTGCTCTCCATGAGTGGTATGTCTCTTCTCTTCGCTTCGTGGTTCCTGACTTACACGCCCAATTAGTTCCTATTTACCAGTCCGAATGCGCCAGCCCCAAGAACCGTGGTCTCATTGTTGGTCTCGCCCAGCAGATGATTGGTGTCGGTTTCATCGTTTCGACATGGGTTGGATATGGTAGTCACCATATGCCCGATACCTCATCTTTCCAATGGCGATTCCCTCTTGCGTTCCAGGCATTCCCCTCTGCTCTTCTGTGCGTGGGTATGCTCTGGCTACCTGAGACTCCTCGACATCTTATCGCCGTCGACCAATTGGACGAGGGCATGGCAACACTCCGAAAACTACACTTTGATGGCTCAAACGACGAGTGGATCAAGTCCGAGTTCAACGAGATCAAGCTTACTATCGACGCTGAGAAGGCCGCCACCGCACCAGGCTGGATGATCATGTTTAAGGTTCCCCAATGGCGAAAGCGTCTTATGCTCGGAACTCTGGTTCAAGTCTTTACTCAATTTACTGGTAAGAATCCCCCTTGTGGTGGTTGTTGGTTGCTGCGCTGCCAACACAACTCCACGTAACCGACTATGTTAAGAAGCAATGCTAACAACAATTTTAGGAATCAATGTCATTGGTAAGTGCTTAATACTACTCTTCTGAACGTTTTGGCGTTCAATTCACTATGAGCTCTTTCCCAAACTTCATACCCCAACCTTCACTATCCGCCCATGTACAAAACTCAACACCACGCAACAACGCAACACTCCAATTGTTTGGAAACTAGCTAACAACCCCCTTGGCTACTACCAGACTGTGATGTACGAGGCTCTAGGCTTCGAGGGAAAGAAGAAACTCCTCGTTGCTGGCATCTATAACTGCTGTGGCCCTATCGCCAGTAAGTTTCTATCTCTGGCCACTGGTAGCCGATTTCAACCAAAACTGTTACTAACAACACCTAGACTTGTTCTTCATCACCTTTATTGCTGATAGAATCGGCCGAAAGAGGCCCTTGATCTACGGTATCATCGCTATTACTATTGCTCTGATCTGCGAGGGCGCTGTCAACAGCCAGAACACCGACGGCAACAAGAACGGCCTCAGCATTGCTGGTGTTGCTTTCCTCTTCTGTGTCACCATCATCTTCTCGCTATCTTTCGGTCCTGTCAGTTGGACTTACATGGCTGAGATTATGCCCTACCAGATCCGTGGTAAGGGATGTGCCTTTGCTACCGGTATTGGTAACTGGCTTGTTTCTACCTTCTGGAACCAGGTCAGCCCCTATGCTCTTGGAGAGCTAGGCTGGAAGTTTTACTTCCTCTTCGTTGGTATGTTAATCCCTTGTATCTTTTGTGAAGTAATTGACTAACACGGAACAGCTTTCAACGTTGTCATCACTCTCCCCACCCTCATTCTCGTTTTCCGAGAGACAAAGGGTATGTCTCTTGAGGAGATTGATCTCATGTTCGGCGACCGTGCTCTGGGTAATCTCCCCGCGGATATTGAGAAGGACGGTGGTGTCGTTGCTGTGACTAACACGCACGACGAAAAGCCCGACAGGGAATTTTAAACAATTGCAACGACGACACAACTAGTACACATGATGACGAATCACGGACTTACAGAAATGGAGATATAGACTTTTAGACTGGTCTAGAGTTAGGAGATAATTAGTAGTGTTAGTGGATGACTTAATACATGGGCGATATGGCATTCCTACTATATCGAAATATTGACTACTTCATCTTGGGCTCAATCTTTTGTAGAGATGGTCTGTAGAGTTTTCGAAGTCTATCCTCAACTAGTCCTAATCGCACAAGAGCGAGTCTGCACTTTTCGTATCGTCTTAAACGACTGGACTTATATATCTATCGTCTACACAGCCCCACCTACTATGGTGTTGTGGCTGACACCTCTTTCCCTTCCCAAATAAACGGTTGCCACTGAGCTCCTTCCCCTTTGGACTCTTCCCTGATGACTAACGAAACCTTTACTTCCTGATTCTACCATGGACAGGAACTTCCCTTCTTCTTCTCCATCCCGGAATATCCAGGCTTTCCATCAACTTCTGGCTTCAACGTGGGCAGCCAGCCACGCCAAAGAAAACAAGAGCTGCCTGTTCCACCCATGCGACGAGAGTCAGGAATAGGTACTGTCTCTTCGGACTCCACCTTCTCACTGACCACAAATGCTGATGATAGTTAGATTACAAGAAAGCCATGAGATAGTCATCATTTGCGTATCGCTAGCGGAAATCCCCGGATGAACAACATAGTTATCTCGAATATAACGGTGTCCACGGCGCTATTCCACTTGGCGGATCATCTGAGAACGCATTGGATGAGGAGAGCAGGACCTCCCTCTGACAGCACTTGAGAACAGAACCGGGAGACGTAAAGACGCTGGACCAGCACAACAGACGACAGCCGAAGAGACGTTTCAACTTAGTAGCATGGAGGGAAGATTCACTCGTCACTCATCGTGTCATGATCATCAAGCCAGTTACCGGCCATCGCTTTCAACAAATCACAATCCGGTATGGTGTAGTGGCTAACATTTCGCGCTCTCATAACTTGGGAGAACAAGTACCGCGGAGCCCAGGGTTCGATTCCCTGTACCGGAGTCGTTACTACCTTCATTTTTCAACTTTTTGCAATTCGGGGATCTTCGATAACATACCTAACTGATCACCATTGAAAACTCTCCTGATCAGTGGTTACTTACAGATCCATCACCTCAGGGCCCGCTTCACAGATCATCCAAAGCTTTCCTGGACTCGACTACTCTTGTCTTGCGGTGAAATTCCCAACTCCATTCATTCATCGTCAGACCTCGAACTGATGGTGAACTGAACCCGAAGTGTCTTGTTCAATGAATTATCAGACCCCTGCCTTGATGATTTTAATCGTCAGGAAGAATGGCTCCAACTACACATAGCAAGCGTAAGAAAGGGTAAGAGATGATCGATGTTCAAGTCTTCGGAAATAAGCTGACATAACTAGGTGAAACCATCACCTTCCACAATCACAGACAGTGATGAAGCCGCATGTCATCAGACTAAGCGCTCCCGATTTAGCTCTGCAGATGACGAGAGCTTCGAGGCTGACATTTTCGAATTTACGGATTCGAGAGGTCAGGGCTCCGACTATGAGCCTCCCACAGATGAGAGCTCTGAGGAGGACGATCTAGAAGGCGAGGTTTCAGAACGTGGTTTTTCTAAAGATGAGGTCACTGAAGATGAGTATGGCGATCCCAAGAATGACATCGGCGACATAATTCAGCCAGCCCTCGTCCTTCTGGTCATTGATGCATGGCTGCGAGCGCATGAAAGGCCTGACTTCGAGAAGCGCAAGTCCACCTAGGCTTGGTGCTTCGCAGCAGCTACCAATGCGGCATTCTTGCATATGGCCCTCAGTCTGTCGGGAAACACAAGATTCGGATGGAGAGGTGGGATCTCTGAGACCCGGAGAGCAAGAACAAGTACTGACCACATTGCGGGCTGGGCTACTCACGGCCAAGATCCAGGACCTAATCGACAACTGCAACCCAGGACTTATTGCTAGAACTTCGACCTCTAGCATAGACAGAATCCCCAAGCTCAGAGGGAGTGAAAGACGACACTGGCGGGGTATCTATTCAACTCTGCAGAACATCGCACAAAAGTATGACCTGTCCGATGATGAGTTCGAGTATTATCTCACCATGCCTTGTCCCAACAGCGTCGAGAACCGGGTCTTTTACCCTTTTCATGTCCTTTCCAGGCTCAAGGCTGAAGCTATTGGCTGGGACTGGCACATTCTCAAGCAAGTGTCTCTGGAGAAGCTCAGGATCATGAGAGAAAATTGCAATAGACATGCAGAGAAAGCCGGATACGGGGAGGTCGAACTCGATGAGGATGTTATTTTAAACAACCACGTCGGTTCTCATCGACCTCGTGCAATCAATGACAGCCCGAGACATGGAGATAAGATGATACATAGATTAGGATAAGATCTATCATTCTTTAGGGTCTTTAGACCAACTTACGTACAATATTAGTCTAAGTCTATACCACCTTCATGTTAGCAGATTTAGATGCTCAGGTTCTCCATTGTTGACCGACGATCACTATGGAGCGATTGGCGAATGATCAACTTGGTTTAAGAAGCATGCGATGCTGGTTCAATGGGTTGGTCTACTAAGAATCTTCGTATTCTCTACAAAATCATCTAGGGTCTTTCTCCACAATAACCTGCACAATCGATTATGCTCCTAGCTTGTTTGGTCGCAGTGTGAGTAAAGGAACGCCGGCAACGTAATAGATGGCAACCTTCTCAGAATGGCCATTCAAGATTAAAAATCCGGGACCTGAAAAATAAAGAAACTACGACCATTTAGTATGTTCAGCATTGTAGCCAAGGCGGCTGTTTTTGCTGATGGGGCTATGAAGCTCGGTGTGGCCCGGGCCCAGGATACAAAATGCACGAAGTACAACCCCAATTCAAGCTTGGACTTACGTTGACTTGAAGGTTCTCTCGGATACTGCAAGTTGATTTCAAAGAACAATATTTCTGTCGTCTTGTTCAGGAAAGCGTTGGACTACATCCTGCCTAGAAGTATCTCCGATGATGTCGAGTATCATGAGCTCCTCGCCGCCAGTCTCGAGCTTTACCACGTTCTGTTCTATTCAAGCGCGGTTGAAGCAATCCAATTGAAAAGAATCCCGGGGCCCCAGCCTCTGCATCTGTGGGTGATGAAACTAAGATAGGGGGGACGGCTAGATGGAACGGGAGGATATGGGAGCCTCTAAGTATCAGCCGGTGTGAAGAGTCAAGCAAACTCAAAGTGTATAAGAGTCAAGCCCGTACCAACTGTAATCATTCTTGGTTGTAATGTTGGCTATCGTCGTGATGGTATTTGATGTTTTATCTTAATTATACCAGTCTTTCGCATCATGCACCCGCCCAATTCTTGGTACCTGCAAACGTATCAAATTCGATTATTTGTCTGGTCTGTTCTTATTTACCAATGGAAGTTTCGAAAGTTCTCTTTTATTGTGCTCTGATTCATTGCCCCACTTCCATTTAAATTCTCTCTTGTCCCAGCTTCATCATCCCCTCCTCTCCTCTCTGCATCGCGTTCCCCTTTACTGTTCAGGACACTCTCTCCTGACGACACAACACCGGTCCCTGAACAGTTTCTTACTACTGCAAGTTAATTAAAAAGCCTTTTGTTACTGGATCCCGAATTTTCTGCGGTCAAAAGCGTCCGCGCTGTGTTGAGAATCGATCTCACACATCGTGGTCCTGGAGAACCTCAAGCGCCAACTCATATCCCCTCCCCACTCTCACCATTAATCTTTCTCCTGCACATCTATCCCCAACTACCACAGACTCTCATCCATTGTTCTTAACATTTCCTGGTCCCTGAATATTCTGTCACGCAGTGACTGTCTGGCAGTCAAGGTAAGCAGAGCATTACTTGTGAACAGGTTCCTGGTCCCTAACTCATCATAGTATCCAGCTTTGAACCAAACTGAGCTTTAGTTCATCCCATCGATCAACTCAAGCTATCCCGCGACCCCGGAACTCCCTTATCGGCGGGTTTAATCGGAAGTATCGCCCGCCACGTTTCGACACCTGCGGCTCAAACTGCTGCCCAAAAGTAAGGACCCCGACATCTAACTGAGCTCTGCTTCATATAACAATACTGACCAAGTTCAGAGCCCTCTGCATATCCCCGCTGTCAAAAACGAGAAGATGACATCCCCGGATGGATCCCAGGTGCCAGGGAAAAGGAGCACAAGAAACCCTAAAGACGACAGCCATCGGGCCCATCGCACTAGATCTGGTGCAAAGGGGCCTAAAAAGGCCAACAAGCGAGCCTCAATCGATGAGCCCGTTGTCGAGGATCCCAAGCTTTTCCAATACGCTGCCAAAGCTGTTAACGAAGTAAACACCTTACGACAGCAGCAAATTGATTGGGACGCCACTCAACCCCTACATTCGAATCATTCAGACGCCATGGCTCACCTACGAAGGGTTATCATGACCATTCCGGAACAAACTCGGAAGGTAATCATGAGCCAAATCAACCTCTTCCTTCTAGCCGCTGCGGCCCGTCAGGTTCCCTTACGTTGCATTTGGGGAGATTCGGAGACAATGGGACTTCGATGGGTGGGAGATAGCGTTCATTTTGAGATCCTTCTCCAACAGGGGACTTTGAATTGGTCTAAGCCGACGCTTGAACCCCCCGCCAAGAAGTTGAGGGCCCAGGGCTCCGAGACGACAGGCACGGGAAATGCATACCCGCCGACTGCACGCATGGACCCTACAATGGCTGCCAACATTCATCAAATGCTGAAGGATATGGAACATAAGTCACATGTTTGGCAGGAACTGGAGTCTCTGTTTGGGATTGAGCCTCCTACATTCAGAGAGGCCCGAAACTGTCTTCGGCAAGTAGCAAAAGGCCTAATCTTTCCGATGAACAAAATCCTGGCCCCTGAAGGCAACCGAAACTTCTCTGGAGATTTCGACGGCGTCATTTGTTTGATGCTCTTGGCAGCCGGGGTTGTCAAACTGTATCGGATTGATGAGATCAACTACTCCAACAACTGGAAGATGGTGCCTGAAGCATTTGAAAAGGCCATGCCAGGGGCTTTGAAGGATCTTCAGGCAATCTATCACAATCGAGAACTAGACGCTGAGCACATTGGACCTATGTTGGCTCCAGCAGTCACAGCACTGGCCAATGCTCCGATCATCACCGAGCAGCGAGCTCTCTACAAAGACATCCGGGCCCTACTGTATGGGGGTTCTTGAGGCCCGAGGGCATCGGGTTGATAGTTGAAGAGTTGCACTGTTACCCGAACGGATGGCAACGAACTGCCTCTAGGGGCCTGGGAATTTAGAGGAGCGGCGACCAACGGACTTTGGGCGTTTTGGAATGATATCTGGGACCCGGATTATTGCTGAATGGTGGTATTCTCCCACCTGAACCCTGGAAACTCACAAACCAGGGGCCCAGCTTGGGACTTTTACACAATGAGACGAATGGGAAGTTGGCATCGGACAATGATGACCATTACTGGGGGCCAGGACTGCTCGTGAGGTTACGGGGCATAGAAATTCAGGAGGGCATCCACATCAAACTTCTGGCCCCTAGATTACTGGCGTTAGGGAAAACTCAATACATTGCTCTTTATTAAATACAATTC